>JAULJZ010076855.1:0-34634 GCA_032270985.1 Heliamphora pulchella | reverse complement strand
AGGAATATCAAGATGCCGATTAAATTAAATTGTCAGTAATTAAATTTAATTGGCAGGTATCGAGAATCTTAACGTAGAGAGAAATGGTAAGTATTTAATAATAGGAGCTCAATGCAAGGTCTTGAGATTATGGGTCAGAGTGCAATTATAGTTCTTTAGTGGTGTGAATTGTAATTCAGTGTTTAATAAAAATTACAGAAACCGCTGCTTATTTTTCATAATTGCAAATACCGCCGGATGTCTTTCCATAATTGTAGAAACCTCCAGTAAGTGTTTGTGTTCCACTGGAAGTCCAACTCATAATTACTTTCTAGGTTCCTGCTGTAGCCCTATATATACGCGGATAGGTTGAACCAGTTTGAGATTGATAGTTCATATATCATTATCATTGTGATATTATTTTTGTCTTTCAATGGCTTAAATATATCGAGGTTCTGTCGGTATAAGTTCTCAGAGGATCGTAGCCCACACTACATTCGAGGATCGCGTAAGGGAATTCAGTAGAAGATCTGGCTGGAGCTTCAACTCAGAATGAAGTCATAGTTGAAGATTAGATCGACAAGAGGTATTCATCTAAATTAACTTTGGTTTCATGGGTTTTATTTTGATCATTCTTCATCAAAATTTTTATCTGGAGCCTGTTTCGTTGTTTGCCCGTCCAGTTAATTTTTTACCAAAAATTGTTTTCCAAAAAATTAATGATCTTGGCAGTATTGCCTCCAACAGCTTCGTCCCTCGATTTTATCCCGTAAAGAGTTGGTTGCCCCCGTGCGTGGCTGTGTTGCTGTAATTCCGTATAGAACTTCTCATTACCTAGCAGGCCTTAAGTGGTTCAGGACTAGGGTAATGGGCAGGAGTCTATAGTTGTTGCCTTTGTCTTGAGTTTACAGAGTCGGTACATAGGAATTATTTTATCTTATTTTCCTTGGCTGTGCGACCCGAGTGGAAAATACTATTTTGTTACTATTTTTCCTTAACTGTGAAATGATATCTGCGTGGTTGATAGACATGGTTTTAAGGATGGAAAACCTTTTTTAGACTCCTGTGATTGAGTCAGCTTGTACTATAATTGCATATCCTGCTTTAGGGCATTAGAGTATGTTTCTATTGGATTTCGGCTCACGGTGTGGGATTTTGTGCAATACCTTTTTCTGGTGTAGGTGATCACGTGGAGTTGACCTAGAGGTGCCCGCTGTAGCGGAAGACTGGATTGAGTTTTCATTTTTGTTTTGGAGACGTGTTATTACATGTGATGCCTGTTCTGGAGGCGAGTTTTGTATGTCTTAAGGCAATATACTATATGCATGTATGAACCTTATGTGTTCTGTTTATGAGAGATGAACCATGGGTACACTTTTAGTTCCAACTATTAGATTTTGGGGTGAATGGTTCTCCAGTCAAAATTTTAGTTTCTGTATGGTAGGCTTTTCACATGACCCTGGAGTTAGGGACGTGATAACTTGGTATCAAAACTCTGGGTTTGAATACGTAAGAGCCATGGAAAGAGGGTGCATCACCTTGTGAGGATGTGCGTGTGCTTGATTGCATGGGTTTATGCGTCTTTATAACGACAGCGTGATAGTTTGTGTATACGTGAGTATGAAGGTTAGACCTTAGGATTGATTGGTCTTACCTTAGGGCGTTTGGATTAACAATCATAGAAGCCAAGTTAGAAAGGCGTTTGGCCGACGTGTTTTCTAGCAGGAAATCTGAGTAGGTTATCCAAATGGACACGTCTTTCTTGTCGGTTCTTCTCAGTCTGTGAGATGTGTTTACATAATCTTAAGTGGCTATGTGTTGGCATTTTTATGTGTTATGTCTTCTATTCGATGTTAGTAATAACATGTTGTATGAAAGCTTATCCAGTTATTCTGCTTTCGTATAGAGTTATGTCTACGCGGGGTGGATAAGGTCGTGGTCAAGGATGTGGCCGTGATTTTGGCCGAATGGATGTTCCAATCCAAGATTTTGGGGATGCTAATGCTCCCCAAGGACCAATTGACGGGGTAGATCTGTTGCTTGAGATGGTAGGCTCCATTCGACAACTGGCAGAGGCCGCTAGGGAAAGGGGTACCCGAACCGAGGGCGACGGTCGCAATGCACGAGTTTTGACATCTGGACCCTCCTACCTTTGTCGGGGATCCCAACCCCACAGTAAACTCATAATGGATGAAACTGGTTACCAGGATTCTAAATATGCTTCAGATAGTGAAAGATGATATGAGGGTTACATTCGTTGCCTTCTAGCTAAGGGGGAGTGCCCATATGTGGTGGGAGTTTTCCAAGACTATAGTAGAAGGCACTTGGGAGGCTTTTACAAAGGTATTTCTGGAGAAGTACTTTCCTACAACCTTGAGAGATCGTTACAGGGAGGACTTCCTTGTCCGTACTCAGGAGACTATAACAGTGGTCCAGTATGAGGCCGAGTTCACTAGCTTATCCCGATTTGCACTGGAGATTTTGCCTATTGATGAATTCTGTGCGAAGAGATTCAAAAAGGGCTTGAGGCCCGCTATCAGAGATAGGGTAGCGACATTCAAGATGCAGGTTTTCACAAAACTAGTGGAGACAGCTATGAAAGTGTTCGGCGGGGTCGTATCAGCTGCAGTTTTCTTCACCTGCACCTTTAGTGGCCTCGACGGGAAGGCTGGAGCAGAGAGAGATTATTTGTTATCGATGCAGACAGCCAGTGCATCGATCACCTGAGTGCCCGCTGGGGGGACCAGGTTCAAAGTTTAGCACCTGCTCCGTCCCAGGGGAGAGGACCACCGGTATGTTTTGAGTGTGGTCAGTCTAGGCACATTCGGAGGAATTATCCCCGAGGAAGGAGCATTCAGAGTACAATAGGAGCACCAGCTGTTCCATCTGCCTAGGGACGACAGACGTATCAGTAGCCTAGAGCTCAGACGTCCAAGTTTACAGAAGGGGGTTCTTCAGTACAATCGGGGAGACAGTCCACAATCTAAGGCCACAGTGGACAGGCCAGAGCATCATAGAGCAGAGCATATGTCCTTGCTGATCCCAGTACTTCTAGAGCACTGGTCGTGCCCGATGATACAGCTACCACATTCATGAACAGAGGTACTCTCCTAGTGTGTAGATCATGGGCTAGTATTCTTATCGACATAGGAACATCACATTAATTTATTTTCTTTATTTTTGCATCTGCATTGGGGTTGGAGACAGACTTGTTGGGTAATGCGTTGAGTGTAAAGACCCCAATCAGTGGAAATGTGATGTTGAGTCGCGTTTACAGATCCTACGAGTTGGAGGTCGCCGGTCATTATTTAGAGTTTGACTTTATCAGTCTAGACATGACCACCTTTAATGTCATCCTAGGGATGGACTGGCTAACTACCTATTATGCCTTTATCAATTGCGATCGACGGAGGGTATCGATTTGTACACCGGTGAGTGATTTCTTTTGTTTGTGTGGGCGATCAGGATGAGGGTTTGGTGTTTATGCCCGGTGTTGTTTGGGATCAGGGGAATCTGGGTTTCCTCTTCTCTTCTCTCATGTTGGGTGATGTGGTTGGGGTTCGAAGAGAGTTACCCCATGTGATTTGTGAATATCCAGATGTCTTTCTCGACGATCTATTCGAGTTGCCACCGAGTCGCGTCGTAGAGTTCTCTATTGATCTGGTTCTAGGAGCTGCTCCCATTTCTATGCCATCTTACCGCTTTGCACCAGCGGAGTTGCGAGAACTCAAGGTACAGCTTCAGGAGTTACTTGATAAGGGGGTTGAACGCCCGAGTACGTCACCGTGGGGAGCTCCAGCTCTTTTTACTAAGAAGAAGGACGAATCCTTGCGATTATGTTTCGACTACCAGAAGCTGAATTAGGTAACGGTGAAGAATAAGTATCCAATGCTGAGGATTAATGACTTGTTTAATCAGTTGAAGGGATCGAGTTATTTCTCGAAGATTGACTTAAGGTCAGGGTATCATTAGCTGAGGATTAAGGACGAGGACATAGCGAAGATCACTTTTCGGACTCGTTATAGTCACTATGAGTTTCTAGTTATGCCATTCTATTTAAGAAACGCTCCTGCGACGTTTATGGGTTTGATGAATTGCATCTTCCACCAGTATCTGGACAGTTTTGTGGTGGTGTTCGTGGATGATATCCTTATCTATTCACCCACACAGGAGATGCACGAGAGGCATCTGCATAATGTCCTACAGCTTTTGAGAGAGCATCGCTTGTAAGCGAAGTTTGAGAAGTACAAGTTCTGGATGTCAGAGGTGAGATTTCTTGAACACATGGTATCAAAGGATGGAGTATTAGTGGATTCCTCAAAAACTGATGCTGTGATGGACTAGAAGCGACCGAAGAATGTCTTTGAGATTCACAGCTTTTTGGGTTTGACAGGCTACTACTGGCGGTTCGTAAAGGATTTTGCTAGACTTGCAGCTCCAATGACGCGTCTTACACGAAAGAAAGTTATGTTTGTTTCGAGTGAGTCCTACGAATCAGCATTCCAGGAGTTAAACATGAGATTGACCAGTGCACCAGTGTTGATCATTCCTGAGCGAGGTTTAGATTACACAGTATAATGTGATGCATCGCATGATGGTCTGGGTTGCGTTCTGATGCAGAGAGGTAAGGTCGTAGCCTATGGCTCTTGGTAGTTGAAGACACATGAGAAGAACTATCCCACCCATGACTTCAAGTTGGCAGCCGTGGTCTTTGCCTTAAAGACCTGGTGTCACTATCTTTATGGTGAGCACTTTGAGATTTTCTCCGATCACAAAAGTTTGAAATATTTGTTTTCGCAGAAAGACCTGAACCTGCGCCAACGACGATGGATGGAGTTGTTGGAAGACTATGACTTTGACTTGCAGTACCACCCAGGGAAGGCTAATGTTGTAGCTGACGCTCTCAGTAGGAGATCTCACGGTTCATTAGCTTCTGTGGTTATACGCGAGTGAGACATGCTTGGAGAGATTGGTGAGTTTGATCTGTGTCTCCGGGAGGCAGTAGGAGGTGCCACCTTATTTTCGGTAGTTTCATGACCTGCGTTGATTGCACGTGTGCTAGAGGTTCAGCAGACGGATCAGGAAGCTCAGATGACACGTGATCGGATTGCTAGTGGAGAGGATACTGTGGGATGGGTTGTGAGTCCATATCAGAGTTTGAGATTGGCTAGGAGGTTGTTTGTACCAGAGCCATGCCGTGCTGATATACTACATGATTGTCATTATTCTCGTCTTACAGTGCATCCTGGAGGTACAAAAATGTATCATGATCTGTGCCATCAATTCTGGTGGACGGGAATGAAGAGGGATGCACTTTAGTTTGTTTTTCGGTGCCTCACTTGTCAGCAGATAAAGATGGACCATCAGATGCCAGCAGGATTGTTACAGCCATTGCTGATATCAAAGTGAAAGTGGGAGAACATCACGATGGACTTTATGTTAGGACTTCCTAGATCACCTAAGGGACACGACGCTGTATGGGTTGTGGTTGATAGGTTGACGAAGTCTGCACACTTTCTCCCCATCCGTGTGAAGGATTCGGTAAACAGACTGAGTAGATTGTATGTTAGAGAGATAGTCCAGTTACATGGAGTGCCTGTGTCTATTGTTTTTGACCGAGACTCGCGCTTTACATCACGCTTTTGACAGAGTCTTCAGGAGGCTTGGGGGACGAGCTTGACATTCAACACCACTTTTCACCCCCAGACAGATGGTCAGTCTGAGAGGACCATATAGATTTTGGAGGATATGTTGAGGGCCTGCGTACTTGATTTTTAGGGTTCTTAGGAAGATCATATATCATTAGCAGAGTTTACATACAACAACAGTTATCAGTCCTGCATTGGGATGGCACCTTTTGAGGCTTTGTGTGGTAGACCGTGTAGATCACCCATGTGTTTAACAGATGTGGGAGAGACTACAGTCTTTCGACCTAACTTGGTGCGGGAGACGACCAAGAAGATTGCCGTGATTTGCCAACACCTAGTAACAGCTCAGAGTTGCCAAAAGCGTTATACTGATCGGAGGAGGAGATCTTTGGAGTTTGCATTGGGGGATCACGTGTTTCTGAAGGTCTCGCCATGCAGAGACTTGATGAGATTTGGTCGTAGCGGGAAGCTATTTCCGCACTTTATTAGACCATTTGAATTCCTAAAAAGAATTGGGGAGGTAGCATACCGTCTAGCTTTGCCACCTCAGTTGGTGTCTGTGCATAACATATTTCACGTTTCCATGCTTCGGAGGTATGAGCCTAACCCTTCACATGTTCTAGATTGAGCCGAGCTACAAGTTGATGAGGACGTCACATATGAGGAGTGCCTAGTGAAGATTCTAGACACCGAAGAGCAATTGTTGCGAGGAAGGACAATTGCATATGTTAAGATCCTATGGCGTCATCACAGGGTTGAGGAAGCGACGTAGGAGCTTGAGTCTGGGGTTCGAGATAGATACGAGGAGTTGTTTACCTTGTAGCCTTGTCGTGAATTTCGAGAATGAAATTCCTTAAAAGGGGGGAGAGTTGTGAGACCCTGTTTCGTTTTATTCTGTGCTATACATATGTATACACAAGTTTAACGTGTTCATGTTTATTCCTGATGTATGGTTTATGCTTCATTGTCATAGAATCACATGTTATATGTGTTTTACATATGTGTTTTATGCTTGTTCGGCGCTTAGAAGGACCGTTCTGTAGTTTTTCAGTTTGTTGGCTGGACAGTGGCAGTTCAGTCGACTGAAGGGATGATTCTAGTAGACTGGATGCCTACTGTTATGGTTCAATCAACTGAGGTTGGGAACCCAATCGACTGAGTTGAGGCGGTGGGGTGTTTTTGGTTTTTCCAGTGGCCATTCAGTCGACTGACTTGGTGGGTTCAGTCGATTGAATCCCTGCACGGGGCTGAAACTATAAATATCAAGCTTTAGGTAGATATTTAAGAAACCTTTTCTTCCAAGTTAAGTTTCGTTTCCTTCACCTTCTCTCTAAACATTTGGGTGGCATGGGCTTAGTTTTCCTCAATCAATTAGTGGATTCTTACTATCCACGCTGTGGGCTCTGCTTTCATCCGGATAAAATCTCGTTATGACGAAGTTCGTTTTTGCACGTAGATCAAGGCATCCAATTTTTGACTCACTAAGGTAGGATCCTAGACTATGTTGTGTTTAAAGGGTGCTACGTGCAGTTATATACTTTTTCATCGGTTGAAATTGCTTTAAATGTTATATGCCCATGTTTAAACCTTGTCGTTTGGATAAAAGGCATGTTTTGCGCTTTTATTCGTGATTTTTGCATGATATGAACGTGTGGATGTTCATGATTTTCAAAAAGGTGATTTTTAAACTGATGGATTTATGAAAATCTTGAAAAGTGTGTTTTTGGAGGTTTAGAGCTAACCCTTGGGGTTGAGTCTCAACTTTTAAACATTTTTTTAGAAATGGTAAAAACATGTTTTAAAGGCTAGTTGATCTCCATGGTTGATGGATATTGGATCTTTTTATACATGTTGAAGTATAACTATTTTATGGGTTTTTCGTAATTAAGCTACATACTGGTTTTTTTTAAATGATTCGTAGAAGTGCCGTGACAGTATTTGGTTTGGGTGCTTCTTCCCTCAGTTGTAATTCGTAAAGGGCATGGTAGGTGCTTCTTCCCTTGGCTTTAGCCCGTAAAGAGCCGCTTTGTCACGCCCCTAACTCCGGATCACGTGAAATACCACAAACACCGAAACATAATACTCAACCTGAGAATACACTCTCAATTTATACCATACATGTATTGTATATAATCGCTAAACGGCTTAAATCACACGGCCCCAACGCCGAAAAACATGTTAAAGCATACATGTTCAAAACTAGCAAAAGGAAGACTACAGCTTTTCTACCCCTCCGGCACCTCCAGATCAACCTGCATGACCGGTACCTGAAAACATTTATCCCACACCGTGAGCCAAAGCTCAGCAGAAACTAGACAAGCATGCAATATAAGCAAATCATGTTAGGAAAACGAGGTGTAATGTTCGACTCTCTTTCAAGCCATAAAACAGTTTGAAAATGGTTTTAGATCCCAACTCACTAGAGCCACCAAAATAGTTGGAAACACAACTCTCATTAGCCCCCGGAAACAACAGATATATATATAAACCGACTCTTAAGCCCAACCACAGTTCTATACAACTTGAAAATAAATCATGCAATCAATAGTGGGAGCTAACTCGACCACAAGGCCAAAAAGGGTTTTTCTCAAAAATCACCGGTTTTTCATCCTGAAAACCACACATTTTTCATTCTTGAAACTATGCATATTATCCTAGCAGATCTCATGCCATAGTTAAGGAAAAGTGGTAAAACACAGCTAAAAGTAACAATTATAGACCCATGCCCATTACCCTAGCCGCCACATAAGGTCTGCCTGGTAATGACAAATTCTATACGGAGTCACAACACGAGCCACTCACGAATTTCCACAACCGATGGAAAGAGCTTCCAAACCACGTTTTACGGGGTCAACCCAAAGGAACGTAGCGAACCTATACCACACAGGTGTCTTCTAAGGCTTTCACCGAAGGACCACCGCCCCATCTACACATGTGTCTTCTCGGTCTTGCACCGAAGGACCACCACCCCATCTACACATGTGTCTTCTCGAGCTTGCACCGAAGGACCACCGCCCTATCTAATATAGTGCTTCTCGAGCATTCACCGAAGGATCCCAATCCCATCTAACAATTCATACATCTATGCACAACCAAATCAAAAATTAAATGCATAACATGTCTTTTCAGGCTTTCACTGAAGGACCACTGCCCCATCTAACAGTTCATACGTCTATGCACAACCTAATCAAGAATTAAATGCATAACATGTTTTTTCGGGCATTCACCGAAGGACCACTACCCCATCTAACAGTTCATACGTCTATGCACAACCTAATCAGGAATTAAATCCATAAACCACGTCGCATGCAACACACGTGATTCACATTGCACTAACCAACATCAGATGCCATGCAACTCAGGCAACATACGTAAACCACGCACCACGTGCGACCCAAGTAATACATGCATATATGAATCAAAGTTTGGACACATCATGATTCGGCAAATCTCCTATCCATCCGACAACAGGTATGAATAAAGCTAAGCATAGTTCTATATACATAGAAACATGTATGCCCACGACATTCCACATAAGGAAGCCACATAACCCAACCCGACATCACATGCCTCAAGCCCAACACCACAAACAGGCTTTTAGAAAACGATCTACCAAGGGCCAACCTCGAACCTACCACAATACGGTTCTCACTAAAACCACATCCATAAAAAGGACAACCGGCTAGAACGCGCCCCACAACCAATGATACACTAGCACCTCACACACAACCAAGCACCCAACCGTCACACCTAACTAGGTATAACGCCTAGCACACAACCATGCACCAACAAACCATCTCTAACCATGCGCGTCACCCAGGGTCGGCTCCTTAACGAACCCGGAGACCACGACGCGATCCCCGAAGCCACCACACGGCTAACCGTGCTCCAAAACCCAACCAAAACCACCAAAAAGCTCAACCCAGCACCTCAATCAACTTGACCCAAGCACCAAGTCGAATCGAAAGCTCACTGGAAAACCAAAAAGCCAAACAGCCACTATTCAGTTGACTGAACCCATAGGTTCGGTCAACCGAACCCTAGATCCAAGCTTCAGTCGACCGAACCCCATGGTTCAGTCGACCAAACTTCGACCGAACTTGATTTCGAGCTATGGGTTTGTACATCTAAACCCCAAATCGAAGCCTCAAAACTCTCTTTTTACACCCTCGAACATACACACGACAAGACCTAACCCCAAGACCTCGAAAGAAACCCCCATTACCCGATTTCATCCACAGAAATCGACAAAACCCCAGTTCTTAACCCAAAAACCCAACTTTATAGAAAATCAGATCTACGACTATCTGCCTGGTAGAAATACACCCCATTATCCATAACACTCTTATACAATATACAGGTCTAGAATCCTACCTCGGTGAGTTTAAAACTCGACTCCTCAATCCACGTGCAAAATTGAGCCTCGCCAGAATCAAAATTTGACTGGATGGTTGAGTAGCCCACGACGCCAAAAGCAAGAATCCGCAGTTGGATCGCTGAAAACTAAGTCCCGGCCCCCGAGAACTTAGGGAGAAGGTAGAGAGAAAAATGGAAAACTTAGGAGTTACGTTTCAGAAAATATCTTTTTGAAAATATCTAACTCTAGATATTTATAAGACTCCAAAATATCTTTTTTTTTTTAAATTTAAAATTCGCGCCACAACGGCCCCCGGCCCCGGGAACCTACCCCGCATGCATATTTAAGCCCAATCATGCATCAAAAGCAGTGAAAACATGCTTAATGAAAACACACAACGCGCGTCAAAAAATGCCGTAAAAGAAAACGGGTCAGGGTCTCAACACTCTACCCCCCTTAAAGGAATTTTGTCCCCAAAATTCAACTCAAGGTCAAAACAACAAACTGTTGATTGCAACCGACACAAGCATACGAAACAGTCCGCCAAACCATTCCTAGGATATAGTCAAACAAGGTTAGGCATCCTAGATAATGGCCAACTATCTCAAGACACGAGGTCTACAACTCGCCCCAACCTCACATCATCACCAGCCACTGCCTAAACACAGCACGTCACCAACGGAATCCATCACCAACTCCCAAACTAATGCAACGAGGAAAACTAGCCCAAAGCCTACAAACTCAGAATGGTACCTCAATGCAGTGGAGAGAGATCTGCATCTGCATCATCATGCACTGCAGGTGCCCTCAAAGAACTAGGAGCTACAAGTGAATACACTCGAGGCAATGTCGATCTGCCCTGTCCACCATGACTCGGTATTGTCGGCTGCTGTGCTGACTGAACTGGCGTACCCTTACCCGACATCTAGGAAGCTGAACGGCAGGGTACTGCTGTAGGTTCTGCACGTACGAACCCTCGGGTGTGTCCGCTGTACTCGGTGCACTCTTTCTCTGAGGACAATCTCTACGAATATGTCCAAGCTGGCCACATCCATAACAAATCTGTGACTCCCTCTCCTGTGACTGAACCGATACCGAACCCTATGACTGCCTCGGCTACGGGCACTCTGACACACGATGCCCTGGCGGCCTGCATCGAAAGCAACAAAAATCATACTGCTCTGGCCTTCCCGTTGATACTACGGGAGGTGAGGATGCTGAAGACTATGGCAGATATGACCCCGTCGGATACAAACTAGGACCAGACGTCCGTTGACGCTTATCACTGCGTCCCCAGAACTGTGCACGTCCTCCACCTTGCTGACTCTTACTGTCTTTATCTCTGCGTGTCTCATTCAGAGTGTCTTTCACCTTCATGGCGGTCTCCACCAACTCTGTAAAGACCTGCATCTTGAATCCTGCTACTCTATCCCTAATAGCGAGCCTCAAACCCCTCTCAAACCTCTTCGCATGGAACTTGTCTGTATGTATGATTTCCTGTGCAAACCGAGCAAGTTGGTGAACTCAGCCTCATACTCGATCACTGTCATTGTCCCCTGCGTCAGAAATAGGAAGTCCTCTCGATAATGATCCCTTACTGTCGCTGGAAAGTATTTCTCTAGAAATACCTTCGTGAATGCATCCCAAGTGCCTACCATGTAGTCTTGGGAAACTTTCACCACATATGAGCACTCCCTCTCAACTGGAAGGCGACACATATAACTTTCAAATCGTCTTCCTCAATTTGAAGCTAATCAAGGATCCTGGTAACTAGCTCCAGCCACTCAGTGACAACCGTGGGGTTGGGATCCCCAGAAAAGGTAGGAGGGTCCAGACGTCAGAACTCGTGCATCGCGACCGTCGCCCTCGACTCAGGTACACTCTCTCTCCCCATAGAGGCCTCAGCCAGCTGCCAAATAGAACCGACCATCTCACGTAACATATCTCCGTCAACAGGTCCTTGTGATGCATTAGCATCCCCAATATCTGGGACTGGAATGTCCCTTCGGCTAGAACCACGGCCACGACCTCGTCCTCCCCGCGTGGACATCGCGTCTATATGAAAAAGATGTCACATAAGTTGCAGCACACAGCATGAACATGAACATTAAGCATATAAACATGCTAACACATAGCCACGTAGGTTTATGCTAAACAACCCCACATACCGAGGAGAACAAACAAGAAAGACTCGTCAATCTAGATAACCTACTCAGATTCCCTGCTAGAAATCACGTCAACTAAACGCGTTTCTAACTTGGCTCCCAAGTTTGTTAACCCAGATGCCCAAAGGCAAGACTAATCAATCCCATAGTTCAACCTCCATGCTCACATATACACATCGTTCACATAACTAACATGCTGACACGTCATGTTACCAAAGCGTTTAAACACATGCAACCAGGCACACGCAATCAACCTCACATAGGACACACCTGTTGGCCTAACAAAGCTTCAATAGTCGATTTTGATGATAACAAACTTATATATCTAAATTGTGCAAATTGAGATTGATTTCAGGACATACATGATTAGCACAATTCAAGATACAAAGTGAAAGCCATGACGCTTAAGTTCAAATCAAGATCTTTGGAGACAAATTTTTGTGGAATCAAGACATTGAAGGATTGAAGAATGAAGAACAAGTTGTAATTATTTTTAGGATCCTTTGTACATTCATTTTCTCTTGAAATTTTTCTTTGAAGCTCATAGGAATCCTAAAAAGTCATAAAATAATTTTTCCAAATCAAACAGTGATCAAAACCTTTTTAGAAACATTAAATTCTGGTTTTTCAATGCTTCAGTCGACTGAAGTATAAGCACCAGTCGACCGAACAGGCTACCAAAAATAGGTTTTCAGATTTATATAAGTTCAGTCGACCGAACCTTTGGGTTCAGTCGACTGAAGCTTGGTTCAGTCGACCGAATGACTTTCTTCAGTCGACCGAACAGGTTTAAATTTTGAAAAATTCTGAAAATGGCTAGTTTGACACTTTCTAATTTAGCCCAACGGCTAATTCGAACTGGTAGCCTATAAATAGAGGCCTTGACCCTTCGTTTTCTTCTCTCAATCTCACTCATTCATTCTCTCATATAGTACTCTTTAGCACTTCAATTCTATAGCATTTTCATATACTTTTTGAGAGAAAATTCATATTAGATTCTCATTGAGCTACAATGTTTCATGTCTTGAGAAGTGAGTTAAGTTCCATTGTTGTATTTGCTCATTCAAGGATCGATCTTTGTACACCCTTATCATTCTTGTTTCATACTTGTGATTGAGAAAGGTGATTCTCAAAAAGAGGCTAATCCGCCTACAAGGATTGTGTCAACTTGAGAAGAGTACATTCTCAAGTAGAGGCTACTCCGCATAGACTAAGGAGAGAGGCTCCTCCGCCTATTGAAGGAGAGGTAGTGAAATCCTCATAGCTATTGGCTTGAGGCAAGGACGTAGGCTGTTGCGCCGAACCTTGTAAAAATCATGGTGTTACTTTCTTCTTGCATTATATTCTTTATTATATTGTTGTTTCTTTCACATACTTTAGCACTTGAATCTTTCATTATTTATTTTATCATTTGATTCATTTATTTTTCAAGTAATACGATTGTACTTTAATCAAGAAACCAAGTCCACTTAAAAATTAAAGCAAAAGAAAGTTGCTTAAACATACATTAGTATTTTGAATCCTTTGTTTCTTGTATTCATTGTCTTTCATTGCTAAAAAGTTTGTTTTTGGCATTCTTGAAAGTTGAAAAACATTAAATTTGAAAGTTACATTTGTATTATTAAATACAAGAAGTTCTCAAATATTGATTTTCTAACAATAGATTTTTAAGTATACTTGTGTAGTTAACTCGTAAAAGATTTTCATTGCTAATATATAAAGAAATTGACTTCAATTGATAAGAAGTTTGTGGAACAATTACATATATTTGCAAGTTAAAGTTGTGCTGTGATTAATTAGAGGTGAACAAAAGTTTGCATCTTTCATATCTTGAAACTAAAATATTATTCTTCTTACTTTGAAAGTAACATTTTTATCTAGAAGTTAAACTTGAAAGCTTAATTGTTAAATTCAATAAAGTGTTGTATTGGTTTAAAACAAGAAGATTAATTTTTGTTCACATTTGTTCTTAAATAATTCAGCACAAGGTTTTGGTTATAAGTTTAAGACAAACTTACTTGTGAATCAAATAAGTAATATTTTTGTACACTTGTTTTTAATTGTTTCATCTAAGAAATTTTAAAATACCCAATTCACCCCCTCTTGGGATCACAAACGTAATATCAACACCCTCTTCCTACGGCTCATAGGTATTCGAACCCAGAGTACTGATACCAAGCTGTCACGCCGCTAACTCCAGGTCACGTGAAATACCACAAACATCCAAACATAATACTCAACCCGAGAATACACTCTCAATTTAAACCATACATGCATTGTATATAATCGCCAAATGGCTTACATCACACGACCCCAGCGCCAGAAAACATGTTAAAGCATACATGTTCAAAACTAGCAAAAGGAAGACTACAGCTCTTCCGCCCCTCCAGCACCTCCAGATCAACTTGCGTGACCGGTACCTGAAAACATTTATCCCACACCGTGAGCCAAAGCTCAGCAGAAACTAGACAAGCATGCAATATAAGCAAATCATACTAGGAAAACGAGGTGTAATGTTTGACTCTCTTTCAAGCCATAAAATAGTTAGAAAATGGTTTTAGATCCCGACACACTAGAGCCACCAAAATAGTTGGAAACACGACTCCCACAAGCCCCCGGCAACAACAGATATATATATACATATATATATATAAACCGTCTCTTAAGCCCAACCACAGTTCTATACAACTTGGAAATAAATCCTGCAATCAATAGTGGGAGCTAACTCGACCACAAGAACAATAAGGGTTTTTCTCAAAAATCACCAGTTTTCCATCCTGAAAACCACACATTTTCCATTCTTGAAACTATGCATATTATCCTAGCAAATATCATGCCATAGTTAAGGGAAAGCGGTAAAACACAAATAACAGTAACAACTATAGACCCCTGCCTATTACCCTAGCCACCACATAAGGTCAGCCTGGTAATGACAAGTTCTACACGAAGTCACAAGACGAGCCACTCACAGGGCCACCGGCTCATTTATGGATTTTCACAATCGATGGAAAGAGCTTTCAAACCACGTTTTACGGGGTCAACCTGAAGGATCGTAGCGAACCTATACCACACAGGTGTCTTCTCGGGCTTTCATCGAAGGACCACTGCCCCATCTACCACATGTGGCTTCTCGGGCTTGCACCGAAGGACTACCACCCCATCTACACATGTGTCTTCTCGGGCTTGCACCAAAGGACCACCGCCCCATCAAATATTATGCTTCTTGGGCTTGCACCGAAGGACCACTGCCCCATCAAATATTGTGCTTCTCGGGTTGCACCGAAGGACCACCGTCCCATCTAATATAGTGCTTCTCGGACTTTCACCGAAGGATCCCAATCCCATCTAACAATTCATACGTCTATGCGCAACCTAATTAGAAATTAAATGCATAACATGTCTTTTCGGGCTTTCACCAAAGGACCACTGCCCCATCTAACAGTTCATATGTCTATGCACAACCTAATCCGGAATTAAATGCATAACATGTCTTTTCGGGCTTTCACCAAAGGACCACTGCCCCATTTAACAGTTCATACGTCTATATACAACCTAATCAGGAATTAAATGCATAAACCACGTCGCATGCAACACACGCGATTCATATTGCACTAACCGACATCAGATGCCATGCAACTCATGCAACATACATAAACCACGCACCACGTGCGACCAATACATGCATATATGAATAAGAGTTTCGATACATCATGATAAAGCAAATCACCTATCCATCCAACAACATGTATGAATAAAGCTAAGCATAGTTCTATACACATATAAACATGTATGCCCACGACATTCCACATAAGAAAGCCACATAACCCAACCCGACATCACATACCTTAAGCCCGACACCATAGATAGGCTTCTAGAAAATGACCTACCAAGGGCTAGCCTCAAACTACCACAACACGGTTCTCACTAAAATCACATCCATAAAAAGGACAACGGGCTAGAATGCGCCCCATAACCGATGATGCACTAGCACAACACACACAACTACGCACCCAACCGTCGTACCTAACTAGGTATAAAGCCTAGCACACAACCATGCACCAACGAACCATCTCTAACCATGCGCGTCACCCAGGGACGGCACCTTAACGAACCCTGAGACCACAACACGATCCTCGAAGCCACCACACGGCTAATCGAGCTCCAAAACCTAACCAAAACCACCAAAAAGCTCAACCCAGCACCTCAGTCGACTGGACCCAAGCCCCCAGTCAATTGGAAAGCTCACTAGAAAACCAAAAAGCCAAACAGCCACGGTTTAGTCGACTGAACCCATAGGTTCGGTCGACTGAACCCTAGATCCAAGCTTCAGTCGATCGAACCCCATGGTTCAGTCGACCGAACTTCGACGGAACTTGATTTCGAGCTACGGGTTTGTACATCTAAACCCCAAATCGAAGCCTCAAGACTCTCTTTTTACACCCTCGAACATACACACGATAAGGCCTAACCCCAAGACCTCAAAAGAAACCCCCGGTACCCGATTCCATCCATAGAAATCGACAAAACCCTGGTTTTTAACCCAAAAACCTAACTTTACAGAAAATCAGATCCACGGTTATCTGCCCGGTAGAAATACACCCAATTACCCATAACACCCTTATACAACAAACAGGTCTAGAATCCTACCTTGGTGACTTTAAAACTCGACGCCTCAATCCATGTGCAAAATTGAGCGTCGTCGAAATCAAAATCTGACCGGATAGTTACGTAGCCCAAGAAGTCAAAAGTAAGGATCTGCTGTTGGATTGCTGAAAATTGAGCCCCAGGCCCCCGAGAACTTAGAGAGAAGGTAGAGGGAAAAATAGGAAACTTAAGAGTTAAGTTTTAAAAAATATCTTTTTGAAAATATCTAACTCTAGATATTTATAGGTCTCCAAAATATCTTTTTTTTTAAAAAAATTTGAAATTAGCGCCACAACGGCCCACGGCCTCGGGAACCTACCTTGCATGCATATCTAAGCCCGATCATGCATCAAAAGCAGTAAAAACATGCTACAATGAAAACACACAACGCGCGTCCGAAAATGCCAAAAAAGAAAACGGGTCAGGGTCTCACACGGTTGCCCCCATGCATGGCTGCGTTGTTGTAACTCCGTATAGAACTTGTCATTACTTAGCAGGCCTTAAGTGGTTCTGGACTATGGTAATGGGTAGGAGTCTATAGTTGTTGCCTTTGTCTTGAGTTGACAGAGTCGATAAATATGAATTATTTTATCTTATTTTCGTCGGCTATGCGACCCGAGTGGAAAATACTATTTTGTTACTCTTTTCCCTTAACTGTGAAATGATATCTGTAGCACCCCGGTCTGGACCCTAGTAGTAACCATCCAAATTGTAACAACCCGTGTTAGCAATCCATCCCAAGCCCTAGTATTAGCAATGATAAACCGATAAGATCTTAGGTCACTAGAAGATTGAAAACCCTAACTCAACCCGAAACCCTAATTCGATCCGAAAACTTCAAAAAGACTAAATACTCAATGATCAAGCCCTAATACTCAAAGAAGACTCTTAACATCCTAAATTAAGTAAATAACATGAAGTATAAGATTAAAAATAAAAAATTCTCATAATTAGGGTAAAATAACCATTTTGCCCATAGAATAGCAAAAAGTCTTAAAAATCTAAATTTTGACACATGGATACCATAAATCAAATATTTAAATACAATTAAGTAAAAAAAGACAAAATAACATCAAAAAATGACAAAAATGCCCTTAGTGGCCGACCACATTAGATTTTGTGCGCAAAAAGTGACTTTGTAATTTTTAAGATGAAAAATGAGAAAACGTTGTATAAATTAAGCATTATTATGACCCAAGACTTTTTATACAAGTAATACACATAATAATATAAAATTATAGACCAACAAAGGCAAACAAATTATTATTAAAGTTCTTATACATTTAAATAAGTTAAAAAATCGCATGTAGTCAAAGTAGCTTAAAGTAGCTTTATTACCTACATTTAAACAATTAATTATTGTCAATAATTTTTATGAACTATAATAATAATAATAACTCTAAAATAATTCATTTTAAACCAAAAGGATACATTAAATCAATTTTAAAAATACTTTCTTGAACAATGTAGTGCCAAAACACTACAAAATAAGCAATTAAAGCAAAACAAAACATTTTCAACCACCCGAACACACCCAGCCAAATTCCCACTTACTTTTTCTGCAAAAAACTTAGATTTCAATTTTTTAAAATCTCTCCACCTTGCATGCAACCAATGAGAAAAAGAAGAATTAAATTAAAGGCTTCTAATGAATCATTAGATCCACTTCAAAATTTTTCTATAAAAAAGGACCCTTTCCCACCTCTTCTTCACCTCATTTTCGGCAATGCTAGAGAGAGAGAGAGACCAGATTTTGTGAGTTCAAGTGTTCTTAAAGCCAAGTCCCTAGGTCATCCTCCACTCTCATAAAATAGCCCTCAGTCCATCTCTATAATCAATCTTAAGAATAAGATGTTAGGGTTGGTATACTGAAACCCATGTTTTTAGTATTTAATTTTATTTTAATAAATTAATTTTTTATTTTATGAGAATCTTTATGAGCAATGTATGCATATCATTTCTTTGTTATGCATGGATGTCCAATATTCTATATAGCATTTAATCTGGTGTGTAGAGTACGGCTTACACACAGAAGATCAGATTTTAGGTTCTTGCAGAATATGAGTTTTATGTTCACAGTTTTGATGAAAATAGACATATCATCGGTACGACTGTAGTACAGAGTTTTAGTAGGCCTGTCTTAGTAACGAAAAACAGATAATAGCGTCATGTATTGTTCCAACTCTCCATGCTAGTACACTTTGTGTGTATTAAACGGGACATTTGGGGTAATTAATTTTATACTGACTATATGAATTAATTCACACCTCAAGGTTATTATGAATAATACTTATCCTCTTAATCCTGAAATAATTATTGATTTGCATATATTTAATATTCGTTGTTTTGATTCATTAGTGGGTGCGATCTTATATAGGTGTATATTCCCGGTGAGTTGGATAGCGGTATTATTTATATGAAAAATATTAATTATTGGCGGAATCCACGACACAAAAGATCAGGATTGACGAAACCCCCTTAAAGAAGCATATAAGTTTTGACCGAGCCAAACCCTTCTGGTGGATTTGATTATCCGGCGGTCGAATAAGTTAAGCGGAATGGCTTAAGGAATATCAAGATGATGATTAAATTAAATTGACAATAATTAAATTTAATTAGCAAATATTAAGAATCTTAACGTGGGGAGAAATGATAAGCATTTAATAACAAGAGCTCAATGCTTTATAGTCTTGAGATTATCGGTCAGAGTGCAATTATAGTTCTTTAGTGGTATGAACTGTAATTCAGTGTTTTAAGAAAATTGTAAAAATCACTGCTGATTTTTCATAATTACAGATACCGCTATGAGGTTTGCTTAATTGCAGAAACCGCTGATACCTGTCTGTGTTCCATTGGAAGTCTTACTCATAATTACTCCACAAGTTCCTACTGTAACCCTATATATATGCGGGTAGGCTGAACCACTATCATAACTTGTCTTCTAAGACTAAAGCTATCTTGGTTCTGCCGGTACGAGTTATTGGAGGATTATAGCCCACATTATATCTGGAAATCAAATAAGAGAATACAGTAGAGATCTGACAGGAGCTTCAACTCGGATTCAAATCGTAGTTGAAGATTCGACCGGTAAAAAGGTATTC
Source organism: Heliamphora pulchella (assembly GCA_032270985.1). Classification (NCBI taxonomy): domain Eukaryota; kingdom Viridiplantae; phylum Streptophyta; class Magnoliopsida; order Ericales; family Sarraceniaceae; genus Heliamphora; species Heliamphora pulchella. The sequence continues at coordinate 14,740 of JAULJZ010076855.1, read as the reverse complement.
TTCTAAAATAACTTCGGATGCACAGATTTTATTTTGATCGTTCATCATCAAAAGTTTTATATGTAGCCCATTTTGGCAATTTTCCATCCAGTTAATTTTTTACCAAAAATTATTTGTAAAAATAATGATCTTGGCAGTCTTGCCTCCAACATAAGAAATAAAGAATAACTCAAAAAGGCGTCGTAGGTGTGGATAGTGGACTGTTAGTGTATGATTAAGCTTTGCATGTGCTTGCATGTGAATATTTTTGAGTTTTATGGCTTGAATATGTTTTAGAGTTTTGGTTTATATGACTATATGATATGCATGCAAAGAAAACACATCCAAAATGAACCCAACATGAGCTAAGTTGTCAAAACCCTAAACAACCGGATCTTCTAGGCATGCAAACTTTCTGCCACAAACTTTAAAACATCATAACTAATTGTAGAGCAATGGTCTAAATATAATTTTTATGTCAAGGCCTAAATTTTTAAGGTCTCTTTCATACAAATTGGTCTGAAGTGATTTCATTGAGTAGAACTCCAGATATACCATTTTTGCCAAAGAGTGTCAGATCTTGACTACTCTAAGTTACAGACCTAAAAACCTTACGTTAGAGTGAGAAATGAGATTGGGTCAAAACATGACACTTGTAGAGGACATGTTTAGCATACTGTCCACCAAAAATGAGCCAAAATTATGAAGTTTTGACAGGGCAAAACACTTCACAAAGTCACTGCTGTGTTTCAGTGACTGACAGAGCTCTCTGTCACACCTTTTTGTGAGACCAAAACCCTAAGATTTTAAATACCAAATACAAACGTGGTAAACATAAAAAATGTAACTAACATATTAAAATAAATACTGAGTAAAAATTAGACCAAAATAGCCTCAAATAAACCCCTAAAAGTTTTGAACATTCTTTGTTCAAAACCTATTCTGCAAACCCTTTTTATGCTGACTGAACCTATTTTATAAATTGGCCAACATCACCAACTTGTTCCAAACAACTTGCCCTATCACAAAACATGCAACTTGTAGGAAACACCTTAAAAGAACATCTCCCCAAAAATCAGACCTATAGCCCTTGAATTGATGCCTCAAAACCGTGTCCAACAGAGGCCCAATTTTCATGTTTTTCTCAATAAAATGCTGAACGATTTTCACTTAAATAAAATAAATAACCCTTTACCCTAGGATTTGACCTTAGTGTTAAACATGAAAGTTGTAAGAGATATTTTTATCTAATTGATGTTCAAAAATCAAAAATTAAATCCATGTCTAGGTACTTTAAAATACTATTATAACTTTGAAAGTGGCACTTGAACAATTAGATAAATTTAGCTAAGTGTTTGAGTAGTGTGCCACCTTATGGAACTTGAATATATGGACTTTAAAATATTTATGTGAATGACTGGTGTATGAAATTAATAATTTGATGATTAGAAACCATGCCGATAGGTTATATCCAAGTCACATAAATTATAGCTTATACCTCGTATGCTTGTACTTTATGCTTTAGTAAGTTGCACCTTATGCTTTAAAGATTTGTACTTTACGCTATGTTGCTTTGTACGTTATGCCATGTTTAGTTTCATACCATGCTGTTGTTAAGTTGTACTTCAAGATACGAGTTGTTGTACCATAAGTATAATTGCATTGCACTTGGGGCATCTTGTGGGTTGCATCCTGTACATTGATTTTTGGTTATTTCGTACTTTGGTCTTATTCGTGGGAATTTAGTTTCCGTCGCTCCTTGAGTTATGGTTATATTATAGAAGTGGTGTTGAAAATAGGCCATATATGTCCTGAGCTGTGTTACGTCTTGAGCTATATCATGTCTTAAGCCGAACAGCCTCTATACGCCACTGTGATCAGGAACACTGATGAACAGGAACTTAACGTACGGGGACGTAGTGGTACCATTTGGGTTATTATATTGGATATGTTGACTTTGGGCCATGTACGTCCTGAGTCATGTTATGTCTTGAGCTGTATCACGTCTTGAGCTGAACAGCCGCTATACGTCGCTGTGATCGGGAACACTGACGAACAGGAACTTAACGTATGGGAATGTAATGGTGCCATTCTGATTATCATGTTAAATATGATCAACCTTGGGTCATATATGTCCTGAGCCGTGTTATGTCCTGAGCTGTGCCACGTCTTGAGCTGAATGTCTGCTATACGCCGTCGTGATCGGGAACGTTGGTGTACAGGAGCCTAACATACGGGAATGTAAAGATGTTACTCAAAATTTGATTGGTTGATTTATAATTAGGTTGGGCAACTGTATTGCATTCATCTGCATCACGCACTCGCACAATTGTTCTTACATATGCTTACCCTGTTGAAAACGTTAAATTGTCTGTTTATTTGGTCTTAAAATTGTATTGGGTATTATATTATATGTATTGTAGGATGTTTTGTTGTGAGTTTGTTAAATGGTTTAGGAAATTTGCTTCTGGGCATTGGCTCATGGCATTCGTGCCACAAGTGAGTGTGATGAGTTCCTCGCCCCCGAAGAAGAAGACATAATTGAATAACAGAGTGAGTGGCAGGAGCCAACGGACCGCGATAATGCTAGCTGAAGAATTGGATTTTTACCTTTTGCTCTTTCTGTTCAATTTTCACGGGCGTATTGTAATTTTTGTTAACTTTTTTGGTAAAATTATAATCGTTATGTACTTATGAATAGTTCAAAACTCTTAATGATGTAATATTTATGATATGTAAATATGAATGAATGGTTAGAATATTCTCCTTATCTATACTTATGTATGTCACAATATCTGCACGGGTGATATATATGGTTTTAAGGATGGAAAACCATTTTTAGACTCCTGTGATTGAGGCTGCTTGTACTATAATTGCATATTTTGCTTTACGACTTTCTAGTTTGTTTCTATTGGACTTTAGCTCACGGTGTGAGATTTTGTGCAAAACTTTTTTCTGGTGTAGGTGATCACGTGGAGTTGACCTAGAGGTGCCCGCGGTGGCGGAAGACTGGATTTAGTTTTCATTTTTGTTTCGGAGACATGTGTTATTACATGTGATGCCTGTTTTGGAGGCGAGTTTTGTATGCCTTAAGGCGATATACTTTATGCATGTATGAACCTGATGTATTCTGTTTATGAGAGATGAACCATGGGTACTCTTTAGTTCCAACTGCTAGATTTTGGGGTGAATGGTTCTCTAATCAAAATCTTATTTTTTGTATGCTAGGCTTTTCACGTGACCTTGGAGTTAGGGGCATGACACAATCTAAGGCTCAAAGACATAGGATAGCACCCCAAGATGCTCAAGATAGTGAAGAAGGAGAAGATGAGGATGAAGAGCAAGCCTATGCCCAGGCTGATGCACCTTCTCCCATAGCTCCAACAGCTCCTCCTCATGCTGCTCCTCCACTTGACCATTCCACAAAGTCCTTTTTCAAGAAATTAGTAAAATCCTTCACTAACGAGATCAAAGGCGAATTTAAAAAGGTCCACACAAGGCTCACTTGCATAGAAGATGCCTTAGGAATTCCTCCTGCTGAAGCCTCTTCCCATGATGATGATAGTGGCACTGGTAGTGGCACTAATGGAGGTGGTGACAATGACGATGACTCCTCCAGCTCATTTTGTTTTTGATAATGACAAAAGGGGGAGAAGAGAGAATGAGCAAAATCTTTAGAGAAGAAGAAGTAAAAGAGAGAGAGAGAGAGAGAAAGAGAGAGAGAGAGCAAAATATATATTTTTTTGGCTATCAAATGTATTTTTTTTCTACTCTTATGATTTTGGATGATGATGTTATTATGTGGATAATGATGTTATTATGTGAATCTTATTATTACTCTTTTGGAGATATGCATCTTTAAACTTAGGATATATGCATGTTTAACCTTTGAATGTTAAATTGTTGAATATGAATGATAATCTTGGTTATTAAATGCTATAATTTGTTGAAGAATGTTCTTACATTATTACACTTTTAAAATGATTACATTGATTAAAGTAATATTGAGCTTAACAATGATTATTGAAAATGAAATTAAAAATGCTAAGTAAAACATTCTTCAGACCTTATATGCTTAAAATGTTTAAAATTTGAAAAGAGGCTTGATGAATGTTAAAATGCTTAAAGTTTGCAAAGATGTTCAATGAATGTTGAGTTTTCAAATTTATGCTTGAAATGCTTAAAGAGTGAAATTAAACTAAATGTCTTCAAATCTATGATATTTCATGATAAAATAAGCTTTTGATCTCTAATGATGCAACTACTTAAATTTTTATCCATATTGTAAGGGAGAGTTATTCAACTCTCATACAAGCTTATTCTTACATGCTTATTGAAAGGGGGAGCATAAGATAGCTTTCCCACATTATTTTGCTCCTTGTTTGTCATCATAAAAAAGGGAGAGATTGTTGGCCCAACAAGGTTTCAACGACCGTTTTGACGATAACAAATCTAAGTATCTAATTGTGCAAATTGAGATTGTTTATAGGAAATATATGTTTAGCACAATTAAAGATACAAAGTGGAAGCCATGAAGCAAATTCAAGTCAAATATATTGGTAACAAGTTTTTGGAGCAATGCAAAAGACAAAGAATTGAAGATTATGTTTAAATTTTTTCATGTACCAAAGTTAGGATCCATGTAAGTTCACAAATCTCAAGATCATATCTCTTGAATCTCATAGAAATCCTAAAAACTTATGAAAATCATTTTCCAAAACAAATAAGTGTTCAAAAACGTTTTCAAAATCAAAAAGTACTGACCTTTTAAAGTTCAGTCGACTGAGTCATGTACTCCAGTCGACTAAAGCTGGACTGCCAAATCAGAAATTGAAGTTAAAGCAGGTCAGTCGACCGAACCCACCAGTCCAATCGACTGAATGGTGATATTGGCAATCCAGTCGGCTGAACCACCAAGGTCAGTCGATTAAGTCGGCAAAATTTTGAATTTCAGCTGAAACGGCTAGTTTAAAATTTTCTTATTTAGCCCAACGGCTAGTATAGATTTTTTGCCCATAAATATAGCCCTTGACAATTGTCAAAGGCACCAACAAGCCTTGCTATCTATTCTCTCTTGCGCTCTCATTTCGTGCTCCAAAAATCTCATTCTCTTGTTTATTTTTTAGAGAGGAACGCTAGAATTCCTTTTGAGCTTCAAGCAATATATCTTTGAAAAGTGAATTAGTGGGATGAAGTGTTATACTCATTTTCTCGTTGAAGGAGCACATTCTTGTACAAATTCTATTTCATGTTGTTGTACTTGTGAAGAGGATTTCTCAAGAGTGGTTGATCTGTCTATAAGACTTGGTGTAACTTGAGAAGGAGATATTCTCAAAATAGGTTGCTTCGCCTACAAGAAGAGTTTGTGCTTGTGAAGGGAACATTCTCAATAGAGGCTACTCCGCCTAGACTAAGGAGAGAGGCTGCTCCGCCTACTAAAGGAGTGTTTAGTAGAAATCCTCATAGTGGTTAGCTTGAGGTAAGGACGTAGGTCAGTGCACCAAACCTTGTAAAAATCTTAGTGTCGTACCTCTAACTATCTTTACTCTTCGTTTTCATTGTTGATATATTGTTGCTCACATTTGCATCATCCATATTTTAAATTTATATTTGAATCTTTATTTAAGAAATTTTTTTAATACCCAATTCACCCCCCTCTTGGGATTACACCTACACTATCAGATTGTAACATGAAATTGTAAATCTTTAAGGGTTTATAAGGAAGAAAATCATATATCTATGTTTTTTTAGGTGACTCCATGATTTTTGGACTTGTAAAGTTAAATTGGACTTTGAAATTGTATATTTTGGATTGAATTTCATCTTGTTTAATGTTCATATGGAAATAAGGATAAGATTTTCAAATTTTTTAAGATCAAAAGTTGCTTTTATATACGTTTTATACTATAGAATGCATGTTCACAAGAAGTGGATTGAGTTGGAGTTTGAAAATTGAGAACGGGGAGTTTTCAGGTTTGCTCTCGACCAGTTGGCCGCTCGAGCAGTGGCTAGTCCGCTCGAGCAGACTTGCCTGTGTTGGTCACAAAATTTTGTTTGTCTTGAATTCAATCCCCTTTTTATACAGGCTTATTTTGGGACCCTCTTTACAATAAATTGAAGTCTCTAGAGTCTTCACTTCTTTAGTTTAACTCCCTTTTTAAATCATTTTGAATAAAATATTTGGATGAAGATTTTGAATTAAAAATTGAGTTTTATCAAAGTTTTTCTTTAGATAGACCTTCTGGGTGGATCTTGTTGGGTAGTTCATGAGCCTCACATTTAGGGGTGTGACAATGCCATTGTAGTTGAAATGCTAAGGAGGTTATCAAATGCGGGAATGCTTGGTTGTGCATCATTTCCTCCTTGCTGTATACAAGGAGGGTATATAAATTGTCTATCTGAATGTACATAAACAGGGTATATAAATTATCTGTTACTGTACACAACAGGGTAGATAAATATCTGATCCTGTCGTGAGATCAGAACAGTACCATTAACAACTCTTGATTGTGAGATTAAACAACCCTTTGGCATACTTGATGGATTCAGTTTTACTTGTTATGAGATGTGATATTTAGAAATATTATTCTTGCCAGCTGAAGAAAGTTGCCAGTAGTGAGATTTGTGGAATGAATTTCTCTATTATGAGATTATGTTGAAAAATTCATATTAAATTAAAACTACTCTTGATCCCAATTTTTTTTACAATTGTTTTACTTATTTCTGCTTCTATGGATAGTAACACTCACAAAAAATTTTAGGTTACTAGAGAATAGGTCTGTTCCATTGCGAGATATCTTAGATTGCTATATGACTAGTGGTTGGAGTAGTAGGATTCAAGGCCTGTGTACATATTTTTCTTTATATTGTAAATCCTATAAATATGTACAGGTTACTTTAGAACCTGTCTTGACTTGTCGAGTTTCTTAACTCAATAAAATAATATTTTGTGTTTTACAATATTAATTGTGAAAATATTTTTATCTTATAATTATTTTCTTTTGGGATATTTCTTGGGTTGGGGTGTTATAACAACCATCCACATCCACAAATGATTTAACTATGCACCGACATTGCCACATAAGAACATGACAACAATTATAGATTCTCATTCTATTAACCTAGGTCAGGGCCACGCAAGGACCCGCTAGACAATCACAAGTTCTATAATTTGTCACAATAATAAATACCCAAATTGAGCAGCCACTTCATTTACGAGGTCTAATCCAAATGAACGAAGCACCTAACTTGTACAAGTTTCTAGACTTTTACTGTGGAGCAATATAAAACCAAATTAACCACATTGTTCCGGTACATTGACTAAACCATTTAAAACAAAATAACTACATCATCGTGTATACAATCCAAAATCTATAGATTAAATCGATAAACATTTACACAATGTATACAATTTCAAGCATCTCTTGAAATCAATATCTCAACCCTCAAGGTTATCTCAATCACAAACAAATTATTTTTGAGATATTTTCATAAATCCTTCACATTTTCAAAACTTATTTTGAAATCAATTTCACAACCATATAAGCAATTCCATTTATCCAACCATAACACATTTCATGATTTTTTTTATCACAAAGATAGGTTTAAAGCATAAATATCATCTCTCATGGCAATTTAATCAAGTAAAAGTTCATTTAACTACATATTCCATACATTTAGACAATGGCAGTCTAGAATCATACCGTTTTGAGTTAAAACTCGATACCTTAAGCACCCATGAAAACCATGAAATCGATAAATTCACTTTTTGTTTGATTAGATGTGATCCCCTTGATGATTAGAACAATTTACTCTTATGGCCACACCGAAATCTAAGCCAAAGGTCGCCGAAATTGGGTGGAAAGGAAAGAACCTTAAGTTCTCCAACAATAGAGGACAAGAGAAGAGAGAGAGAGAGAGAGAGAGAGAGAGAGAGAGAGAGAGAGAGAGAAAGAGATTGTGAGACTCTGACCCATTTTTTTTAACCTTTTCGACGCGTAGTTTATCGTTTTTATTGGTGCATGCTTATGTGCATTTTATGCATGATCGGGTTTAGATATGCATGTTGTGTTGGATATCGGGGCCATTGGGTGTTGTGCGAATTTAAAAAAAAAGAAGATATTTTCGTAGCTTATAAATATCTAACCTTAGATATTTTTAAAGATATTTTCATTTCTCTAGCTTTTAGAACCCTTGAAACCTCTACCTTCTCTCTAGATTTTGGGGGGCCCAGGCCTTGGTTTTTGATGATCTAATAGCTGATCCTTGCTATCAGCACTGAGGGCTACGCGTTCATCCGAACGGAATCCTATTTTGACGAAGTCTATTTTTGGCCAGCGTTTCGAGCTTCCAATTTTTGACTCAACGAGGTAGGATCCTAGACTCTCATGTCTTAAAGGGGTGCTACGTGAAACTATATGTGTTTTTAACTCTTAAAAATGCATGAAAAGTTGGTTTTGTTTCAAAAATGTTGGGTTTTGGTTCAAATCATTTTCGATTGTTTTCGATCGGATGAAATAGGTTTTTGAGGTGTTTCTTTCAGTATTTCTTTGTTGTTTTGGGTTTGTGTATGTTCGAGGGTGTCGAAAGGGAGTTTGAATGCTTCAATTCTGGGTTTGAGAGGTTGTTCCCGTAGCTAGAGTTCCTTTTTTCCATGGTTTAGTCGATTGGACTTGGTGATCCAGTCGACTAGGTCGACAGTAGGGTGATCTAGTCGACTGGGGGTGATGATCCAGTCGACTAACCTGGGTTTGGGTTTTTTTGGTGTTTTTCTAGTAGCTTTTCAGTCGAATGAATTATGGGGTTCAGTCGACTGTTGTGCTGTTGGGGCTATTTTTTTCCTTTGGGAGGCCGTGTTATGGCCTTGGGGGTTTGTTTATGTTTTATTGTCGTCCTCGGGGGTGATGTGGGTTTGTTAAGCGTGCTGTCTATACATCATTAGGTGCGTGTTGTGTTTAGGTCTTTGATTCTTTTTTAAAAGGTGGGTTTTTAAAACGATAGTGTTTAGTGAAAACGTTTGTGAAAATCATGATTTTTGGAGGCTTGGACTAACCTTCGGGGTTGGGTTTTGTATTATTGCTTGTTGGTCGTTTGCGTTAGTGGATAACGAGTTATGTGTCGGATTGTGGGGCATATGATGTCGTTATGTGAAACGTGATGTTTTTATGCATGTTTTTGTGCTTTAAAACTCTAGTTTTAAAAATACATAATGAGGGACGTATATTGTCATACGGTGAAAACCCATAAAGATGCATAATGAGGGGCGTATATGGTCCTACGGTGTGTATGGTCCTACGGTGAAAACCTATAAAGATGCATAATGAGTGGCGTATATGGTCTTACGGTGAAAACCCATGAAGATGCATAATGAGGGGCGTATATTGGTCTTACGGTGAAAACCCATGAAGATGCATGTGTTGCGTGTGTTGCATAGGTTGTGTAGGTTGTAAATGTTAACTCTGATTAATGATGAATGGAAAGTGATCCGATATATGTTAACTCTGGTTAACAATACATAATGAGAGCTGTATATTGGTCCTACGGTGAAAACCAGTGAAGATGCATGTGCTGTGTTCTGTAGATGGCATATGTTGCGTGGTGATAGTTGCATGTGTTGCGTTGTGTGGACAGCATGTGTTGTGTGGTGAGGATTGCATGTGTTGCGTTGTGTGGGTTGCACGTGTTGTGTATGAATCATCGTGTATTCTATAGTACTATTTTTGGGCTCGTAAGAGTCGATATATACCTGTGTTGCATGTGGGGATTGTAGGAGTCGATATGTACTTGTGTTGCATGCGGGGCTCGTAAGAGTTAATATATACTTGTGTTGCATATAGGGCTCGTGAGAGTCGATATATACCTGTGTTGCATGTGGGGCTCATAAGAGTCGATGATTGTGTGTGAAGCATTGTAGTGTATATATATATATATCAAACTATTTTCGAGGCTCGTGTGAGTCAAAAAGCTTCTTATCCTTTGCATCTCATTTGATCATGAAAAACTGTTTTAAGGCTTGAAAGAGAGTCGAAAGCTGCACATTATTTTCCTAGCATGTTTAGCTTTTACTTCATATTTGTTTAGTTTCTACTGAGCTTTGGCTCACGGTGTGGGATTTGAAATGTTTTTCAAGTGCATACGGTCATGCTGGTTGATCGGGAGAAGCCGGTTGGGGGTGGCAGACCTGTAGTCTTCCTTTGTTTCCTTTTTGAGCCATGTACTAGTTTACATGCTTTTGACTTAGAACCATATCTTGTAAGCCTGGGGGCGTTATATTTCATGGATGCATGATTCCGTATCTTATGAGTGAAGCATTGGGTTTGGTGTTATTATTTCTGTTTTAATGCGATTTTTATCCCTTCAAAAAAATGTTCATGCCTCGAGGAATGATTTTTGGCTTATGCTCTATTGAGCTTCTCTTTTGTTCCAAATAAACCCATGGTAGAGGCTTTTTATAAACTTTTTTTGGCTGTCAAAATGATTGTTTGTGGATGTTTCACGTGACCTAGGTAGCGGGGCATGAAAAAATGGTATCAAAGCTCTTGGTTCGAATACCTAAGAGACGTGGGAAGAGGGTGCATTATTGTGTGAGGTTGATTGCGTGTGCTTAATTGCATGTGTTTAGATGTTTTGATAACATGAATGTGTTAGCGTGTTGAGCATGTGGATGTTGTGTATATGTGAGTATGGGGGTTGAACTTTAGGATTGATTAGTCTTTCCTTCGGGTGTTTGGGTTAACAAGCTTGGAAGCTGAGTTAGAAATTCATTTTGCCGATGTGTTTCTTGGTAAGGAATCTAAGCAGGTTATCCAAATTGAGGTGTCACTCTTCTCAGTTCTTCTCGGTATGTGGGGTTTGTTTAGCATGAACCTATGTGGCTACGTGTTAGCATGCTTATATGGTTAGTGTTTATGTTTATGCGATGTGCTGCGTGTTATGTTCTGTCTTTCCTTTCTTATAGATGTGATGTCTGCGCAGAGAGGATGAGGTTGTGGTTGAGACCGTGGCTGTGGTTTAGGTCAAGGGAATATGCCGATCCCTGATGCTGGGGATGCAAATTCTTTCCAAAGACCGATGGATACGACTGAGTTGCTGCGTGTGATGGTAGGCTCCATCAAGTAGCTGGTTGAGACCGCTAGGGGGAGAGAGAGAGAACTCAAGTCGAGGGCAACGGTGGTGATGTGAGAGTTCATGCATCTTGACCCTCCTACCTTTGTTGGGGATCCTGATCCTACGGTAGCTACAGTATGATTGGAACTGGTGACCTAGATTCTAGATACGTTGTAGATAGATGAGGAGGATTTGAGGGTTTCTTTTGCCGCTTTCCAACTAAGAGGGGATACTCATGAGTGGTGGAAATATGCCTGGAATACCGTGGAGGGCACGTGGGGAGCTTTCACGGGGGTTTTTTTGGAGAAGTATTTTTTGGTTTCATCGAGGGACTTGTATAGCGAGGAGTTCTATGCTCTCACCCAGGGAGTGATGAATATTATGCAGTACGAGGCCAGGTTTACTAGTTTGTCCCATTTTGCACCAGAGTTGGTGGCCACAGATGAGCTGCGTTCGAGGAGACTTGAGAGGGGTTTGAGGCTGGCGATTAGGGAGCGTATGGCAGCACTGAGGCTGTGTGTTTTTATAGAGCTGGTGGAGTCAGCATCAATGATCGACAACACTTTGAGTGAGACTTGTGGACCTAAGAAGGTCAAGGCACTGCAGGGTGGGATAGAGGCACAGTCACGTGGGCACTCCAACAAGAGGCAGAGGTCCTCTGGCCCTAGTATTCATCTATCTGGATTACCACAACAGTTTTCTACACAAGCACCAATGGTGTCTTCGTCTAGGAAGCCAGAGCAAAGGGAGGTTAGATGTTATCGGTGTAGACAGCCATGGCATTGTGTGCTAGATTGCCCACAATCGAGGCAAATCCAGGATCCACAGCTGAGGTAATCCCGGGGTCCAGTACCGATTCAGTCACAGGGGAAGGGACTGCCAGTTTATTTTGGGTGTGGCCAGTTGGGACATATTCGCAGGAACTGCCCTCATTGAGGCAATGCGCCGAGCACGGTAGGCACACCTGTGGGTTCGTTTGTGCATGGTCAACCAGAGTACCGACAGCAGCATCCCGTAGTTCTGAATTCCCATGTTACAGATAGGGGTACTTCAGTTTAGTCGGTATGACAGCCAAGAGTCCCAGGCTATGGTGGACAGACCAAGATGACTCAGGGCAAAGTGTATGCCCTTGCAGATCCTAGTTCTTCCAAGGCACCGGTTATGCCTGATGAGGTAACTATTCTTTCAGTGAGCAGAGATACTTTCTAAGTATGCAGACTTTGGGCCAGTGTTCTTACCGACACGAAAGCATCGTGTTTCTTCATTTCATCTGTTGTGGGGTTGGTGATGGACTCAGTGAGTTGTGTGCTGGGTGTGGAGACATCGGTTGGTGAGGAGATGTTAGGACGTGCTCGTAGATCCCGTGTCTTTGAGGTAGTTAGCCGTTGTTTAGAGAATATGACAATGTTTGACCATATCCTAGGAGTGGTTTGGCGGACCACCTCTCGTGCCTGTGTCGATTGTGATCGACGGGATTGTTTTCTTTTGACCTTGTGGTGAATTTTGGGGATGAAATTTCTTTAAGGGGGTAGAGTTGTGAGACCCTGACCCGCTTTTTTTTTCTTGATGTTTTCCACACGTAGTTTATCATTTTTATTGTTACGTGCTTATGTGCATTTTATGCATAATCGGGCTTAGATATGCAAGTTGGGTTAGATACCAGGGCTGTTGGGCGTTGTGGTTCGAATTTTAAAAAAAATATTTTTGTGACCTATAAATATTTAGTTTTAGATATTTTCATCTCTCTAGCTTTTGGAACCCTTGAAACCTCTGCCTTCTCTCTAGATTTCGGGCAGCTCGAGGCTTGGTTTTTGACGATCTGATAGCTAATGCTTGCTATTGGCACCGAGGGATAGCATTCATCTGGACGAAATTCCATTTCGACGAAGTCTATTTTGGCCAGTGTTTCAAGCTTCAAGTTTTTGACTGAACGAGGTAAAATCCTAGACTCTCATGTCTTAAAGGGGCGCTACGTGAAATTATATGTGTTTTTATCATTTAAAAATGCATAAAAAGTTGGTTTTTGTTTAAAAAATGTTAGGTTTTGGTTCAAATCATTTTTGGATGTTTTCGGTCGGATGAAATAGGTTTTTGAGGTGTTTCTTTCGATGTTTGTTTGTTGTTTTGGGTTTGTGTATGTTTGAGAGTGTCGAAAGGGAGTTTGGATGCTTCGATTCCTTGTTTGAGAGGTTGTTCCCATAGTTAGGGTTCCTTTACGCCGTGGTTTAGTCGACTGGACTAGGTGATCCAATCGACTGGGTCGATAGTAGGGTGATCCAGTCGACTGAGGGTGATGATCCGGTCGACTGACCTGGGTTTGGGTTTTCTTGTGTTTTTTCAATAGTTTTTCAGTCGACTGAATTATGGGGTTCAGTCAATTGATGTTTTCTTGAGTCTGATTTGTTGCTTTGGGAGGTCATGCTATGGCCTTGAGGGTTTGTTTATGTTTTGTTGTCGTCCTTGGGGGTGATGTGGGTTTGTTATGCGTGGTGTCTATTCATCATTCGGTGCATGTCATGTTTGGGTCTTTGATTCTTTTCTAAAAGGCTGGTTTTGAAAACGATAGTGTTTAGTGAAAACGTTTGTGAAAATCGTGGTTTTTAGAGATTTGGGCTAACCTTCAGGGTTAGGTTTCTTTTTGTTGCTTGTTGGTCGTTTGGCTTAGTGGATGACGAGTTATGTGTCGAGTTGTAGGGCATGTGATGTCGTTACGTGAAACATGGCATTTTGTGCATGTTTTTATGCATTAAAACTCTGGTTTTAAAGATACATAATGAGGGGCGTATATGGTCTTACGGTGAAAACCCGTAAAGCTGCATAATGAGGGGCGTATATTGTCCTATGGTGAAAACCTATGAGGATGCATGAGGGGCGTAAGTTGGTTCTACGGTGAAAACTAGTGAAGATGCATGTGTTGCGTGGGTTGCGCGGGTGGTAAACGTTAACTCTGGTTAACGATGAATGGAAAGTGGGGCTCGTAAGAGTTGATGATTGCATGTGAAGCATTGTACTATATATATATATATATCAAACTATTTTGAGGCTCATGTGAGTTGAAAAGTTTCTTATCCCTTGCATCTTATTTGATCATGAAAAACTATTTTAAGGCTTGAAAGAGAGACGAAAACTGCACATTGTTTTCCTAGCATGTTTAGCGTTTATTTCATGTTTGTCAAGATTCTGCTGAGCTTTAGCTCACGGTATGGGATTTGAAATATTTTGTAGGTGCATATGATCACACTAGTTGATTAGGAGAAGCCGGTTAGGGGCGGAAGACCTGTAGTCTTTCTGTAATAAACCGAACTCAAGATACAAATAAAAAAAAAGAAAGAAAGAACATCTCAAAAGAAATAAAATCTCGAACCTAAGTTCGGTAAGAAGAACCAGCCCAACCGATTAACTTTTTCGAGCTTGAGATCCGGGATAGAGGGGAAACCACACAAGCATATATTAAAACCCTAATGTTGAGGATAAGAATTCAAAATTATAATTTCAAGTCGTTTAAGAAAAGAGTTACGCACGAAAAGTCAAGAAACAAACCAATGTGAAAATATCCAAATTTTCTCCTACAATTAAATAAAGAAAATTATTTTGATAAATATATATATATATATATATATATATATATATATATATACAAAGAAGTGGCCAACAA
>JAULJZ010076834.1:0-12844 GCA_032270985.1 Heliamphora pulchella | reverse complement strand
GAGCTAGCATGATGTTACTATGAAAGTATGGTTAATGTTGTGTGGTTGTTCCAAAGTGCCAAGTTACAAGGGTTTTCAGCCCTTTATATCCTGTTATGAGGGAGGTTACCCAACTATGGGTGTTGTTTGTCCCTATGGGGGAGGTTTCCCATTGAGCGGGGATTTTTGCCTTAAAGGCTTTTGGGCTGAGTCTCAGGTTTTAGCACATGCCACTCGGGTTTAGTGGAGAGTGGCCCTCATTCTATCACGTCGCTATCCGTGCATTGCGAATTGAGGTTACGGTACCGTTGGAACTCCCGATCGTGAGATTGACGACTACTTGGACATTGTTAGGGTTTGAGTCTAGATTTGAGAAATTGGCCATGCATTTTAAATTTCTGGCGATTAAGCCAGGAACATATTTCTGTTTTCAATAGTGAGAAGGTTTTGTATAATCTATGATATTTTCATATTCAAGCAAATGCATCAGTTTCTATATTTTTATGAAAATGTGATGAGCTATTTTTAGAAAGAGTTTTCAGTTATCCTTAACTAAGTAACTGCCTTTTTTGTTCATGATAATGCTAAGTGCGCTCTATTGTAACCTCTGTGGTTGTAGATACCAGGAATGGTTAGGAGTTGGTCCACCATAGGCGTCGTCGAGTAGTTTTGGTTCTGGTGTTGGGAATCGTTTTGGTTTGGTTTTCTTTTGTTTAGTTTTTAGTTTTAGTTCAACTTCATGTATAAGACCCTGAAGTTTTTTTTTTCTTGATATTTTGGCAGTAATGTAAGCCCTTAGGATGGCGAATCCCCAGTGACTCATATATACCTCTTTTGACATTAAGTTATTGTGGTTGCTTAGAAGTTCTTGTTTGGTCTCTTAATATCTTTATCCCTTGTCTTTCTCTTTGGCCGCCAATTTAAGGCGGGATCACATCCCTTTGTTCAGGTTTGGTGCCTTGCGAGAGCGGGGTGTTACATATCTTGAGGTAGACTTACGGGAATCTTTGTCAGATTAGAATTTGAGTGTATGTACCCCGAAAGTACTAGACTATCTACCTGGTAAACCAACATATAATCCTTAGTCCTTTTTAGGTAATTGAATATATTCTTTATCGTAGTCCAATGCTCTTGCTCTGGATTTAAACTGATATCTGCTAACCATGCTAACGGCAAAGCAGATGTCGGGTCTAGTGCAAAACATAGCATACATGGGGTTTCTTACTATCGAAGCATAAGGAACCACCTTTATCTTCTCTATCTCATCAGGTGTCTTAGGACATTTATCCTTGGATAGAGTAATTTCATGCTCGAAAGGGAGAAACCCTTTCTTGGAGTCCAACATGCTAAAACGAGCAAGGATATTATCGATAAACTTTGCTTGTGATATGCCCAACATCATTTGTTTTCAATCTTGCACAGCTTGATCCTAAGGATGCGACTGGCTTCTCCCAAGTCCTTCATATCGAACTGCCCAGATAACCATACTTTAACCATAGATAATGTCCCCACATCGTTTTTTATGAGCAAGATATCGTCTACATAAAGTACTAGAAAGATCACAACGCTTCTGTCACACTTCTTATACACACAGGACTCATCCAAACTCTCATCAAAATCATAAGACTTTATGGATTGATTAAACCGAGTGTTTTAAGACCTCAATGCATGCTTAAGTTCATAAATAGATCTCTTAAGCTTGCACAACATGTGTTTTTGGCCCTTTGCAATGAATCCGTCTGGTTATATCATATAGATACATTCGTCAAGACTTCCATTAAAGAAAGCTGTCTTGACATTTATTTGTCAGATTTTGTAATCAAAATAAGCAACAATGGATAAGAGAATCCAAATAGATTTAAGCATGGTTACCGGCGAAAAGGTTCCTCATAATCGATCTATTTTTTCTAAGTGAACCCTTTAGCAACAAGCCTAGCTTTAAAGGTTTTAACCTTTCCGTCTGCTCCTCACTTCCTCTTATAGATCCACTTGCATCCAATGGGTTTTATCCCTTCGGGTGGTTCTACAAGTTCCCAGATCGGATTGAAATACATAGATTCTATCTCTGAATTCATAGCCCTTTGCCAAAGATCTGCATGTTTGTCTTGAAGTGCTTCATTGTAGTTATAGGGCTCAGTATCTAGTTTTGCTGGGATCTTGTCAAAAGACTCTCCCAAGAACATATACCGATCAGGTTGATGAACAACCCTGCCACTACGATGAGGCACTATCTGTATCTGCGTACTAGTAGTAACACGTTGTGCAGAATCTGAACCATGTGCATCAGCACCCTGTTCTTGATTTCCACCTGTTCCAATAATCTTTCCACTACGACGAGGCAATGGAATAACAGTGACTTATGATTTTTCTTCTGTTCTACTGGTATTTTCTTTCAGTTCTTCCAGAATGATATTGCTTTTGGGCCTATGATCCATAGCATAATCCTCTTCAAAGTATCGGACATTGTTACTAACAATGACCTTGTAATCTTTAGGAATATAAAATAGTCCACCCTTCGTTCCCTTGGGATACCCCACAAAAAAATAGACTTCTGTCGTCGGTTCTAACTTACCCACGTTCCCTTTCAGCACATGTGCCGAACACTCCTAAATTCAAATGTATTTTAGACTAGACTTACGCCCGGTCCACAATTCTGTGGGAGTAGAAGGTATTGACTTAGAAGGTACCAAGTTTATAATATAAGCCACTATCTCTAAAGCGAGTCTCCAAAATGAATTGGGTAATCTTAAATAACTCATCATGGACGTTTCCCTTTCCATAAGAGTTCTATTCCTTCTTTCTGCTACACCATTCTGTTGCGGAGTGCCAGGTGCAGTTAATTGAGATATAATCTCTTCTGATGACAGGTAGTCCCTAAACTTTCCAAAGACGTATTCCCCATCATGATTGAATCGTAGTGATTTGATACTTTTACCTAGACGCTTCTCTGCCTCTATCTTGAATTCTTTGAATTTCTCAAAGCATTCAGACTTATGGTGCATCAGGTAAATGTATCTATACCTTGAGTAGTCATCAATGAAACTGATAAAGTACTCAAAGCCATTTCTAGCCCGGATTGTCATAGGACCACACACATCATAATGAATTAGCTCTAATAGTTCTTTAACTCTATAGTCTTTGGCCGAAAAGGGCATCTTCGTCATCTTACCCTATAAGTAGGATTCACAGACTAGAAGTGTCTCCACTTTCAATGAACTCAATGGTCCATCTGCTACCAGTCTAATTATCCTTTTTAGATTAATATGACCCAAGTGTAAGTACCGAAGAAACGTTTGATTCATTAAAGAATGAAACTTTCTCTTATATGGTAAATTAGATGTGTTATTCATTTTAGTTAGTTGCAGTGTAGGAGAGATAGGAGATACGACGTACAGATCATCTACCAATGTACTAGAACAAATCAAATGCTTATTTTTCTTCACAACAATAGAGTCATCAAAATGAATAGAATATTTTTCCCTTATTAAGCTCGAGACTGAAATTAATTTTTTTTAATTGAAGGTACATAAAGACTGTCTTTCAGAAGAAGTATCATATCTCTACTAAAACTGAGACTGACATTTCCTACTGCAACTGCTTTCACCTTTTTATTATTGCCCATATGCATGTATATTTTCTCATCACTAAGCTGCCTAATTTTCTAGAACCCTTGCAAAGAATTACAGACATGATTAGTGGCTCCCTATCTACATACTAGGTACCGATAGATAACACCGCTAAACATGTTTCAACTATCAATGAATAGAAATTAATTGGTTTGTTCTACTTATTGAGAAAAACTGAACACAACTTTTTCCAATACCTAAACTGTTTACAGTGATAACACTTGCCTCTCGGCTTCTTCACACCTGTGTTCGGTCCCTTGTGTAACGACTCGGTTCAGACCCTAGTTGTAACAACCCAGTTTGTAATGACCTATGTAGCAATTCAGTCCAAACCCTAGTATTTGTGACAGCAAACCGATAAGATCTTAGGTCACTAGAAGATCAAAAACCCTAACTCAGTCCGAAAATCCTAATTCGATATGAAAATCCTAAAGAAACCAAATGCTCAGAGGCAAAATCCTAATACTCAGAGAAGACTCCTAACATTCTAAATTAAATAAATAATATGAAATATTAGATTAAAAATCAAAATTTATCATAATTATGATAAAATGACCATTTTGTACATAGTACAGTAAAAAATCTTTAAAATCTAAAATTGACATATAGCCACCCTAAATCAGATATTTAAATATAATTAAGTAAAAAAAGACAAAATAACATCAAAAAAGATAAAAATGCCCCTAATGGCCGGCCACATTGGGATGTGTGCACAAAAAGTTACTTTTTACCTTTCTAAGCTCAAAAATAAAAAAAATTGTACAAATCAAGCATTGTTATGACCAAGACTTTTTATACAAGTAATATACATACTAATATAATATTATATACGAACAAAAGCAAATAAATCATTATTAAATTTCTTACACACTTAAATAAGTTAAAAAGTCACATCTAGTCAAAATAGCATAAAGTAGCTTAATTGCATACATTTAAACAATTGATTATTGTCAATATTTTTATAAACTATAATAATAATAATAACACTAAAATAATTCATTTTAATAAGCTAGAAGACCAAAAAGATATATCAAATTAATTTTAAAAATACTTTCTTAAACAATGTAGTGCCAAAATACCACCAAATAAGCACTTAAAGCAAAATTTAAGCACAAAAATCAACCAAATAGCCCCTTGGCCAAATTCTCATATGATATTTCTAAAAATTCAGATCTCAAAAAACTTGTTAAGAGCTCCACCTCTCATGCAACCAATTAGAATTAAGATAATTTAAATTTTCCATACACATTAATTATTAAACCCACTACCACCTTGCCTATATAAAGAAGCCAAACACCCCTTTCTTCTCTTCATGTTTTGGTCAAGAGGGGAGAGAAAATCTAGATTTATTGAGTGTTTAAGTGTTCCACAAGATTGAGAGAGAAATGAGGGAAGACGGAAGAAAAAAAGGACGAACCAAGGAAGAGCAAGGAGAAGCACTAAAGCTAAGTCCATAGGCCATTCTCCTTACCTTAGGTTTTTAAACAAGTAAGTAAAACCTCTAAACTTTCTGTCCAATATCACCTTAAATCTCCCTCAACTCATCTCCTTATTGGAGGCAAAACTGCCAAGATCATTATTTTTGTAAACGATTTTCAGTAAAAAAACTAACTGGATGGGCAAACATCGAAGCGAGCTCCAGATAAAACTTTTGACGTCGAACGATCAAAAATAAACCCGTGCAACCAAAGTTAGTTTAGAAGAATACCTTTTGTCGATTTA
The DNA here is from genome assembly GCA_032270985.1 of Heliamphora pulchella. Lineage (NCBI taxonomy): Eukaryota > Viridiplantae > Streptophyta > Magnoliopsida > Ericales > Sarraceniaceae > Heliamphora > Heliamphora pulchella. Next base: position 7,517 of record JAULJZ010076834.1, on the reverse strand, counting down.
TTCTTCAATTGCGATTTGATTCAGAGTTAAAGCACCAGTCAGATTTTCTACTGTATTCCCTTACGCGATCCTCGAATGTAGTGTGGGTTACGGACTATCGAGAACTCGTACCAACAAAACCCAGATATATTTAGTCTTGAAAAACAAAATATGATCTATCAATCTCAAACTGGTTCAGTTTACCCGCGTATATATAGGGTACAGCAGGGACCTGGAGAGTAATTATGAGTAAGACTTCCAGTGGAACACAGATACCTACCAGCGATTTCTGCAATTATGGAAAGGCGCAGCGATTTCTACAATTTTTATAAAACACTGAATTACAGTTCACACCACTAAAGAACTATAATTTCACTATGACCCATAATCTCAAGACCTTCTTACATTGAACTCCTGTTATTAAATGCTTACTATTTCTCACCACATTAAGATTTTTGATATCGGTCAATTAAATTTAATTACTGATAATTTAATTTAATCTGCATCTTAATATTCTTTAAGCCCTTCCGCTTAATTTATTTGACCGCCGAATAATCAAATTCACCTGTAGGGTTTGGTCCGGTCAAAACTTATAAGCATCTTTAAGGGGATATCGTTCATCCCGATCTTTGGGACATAGATTCTGTCAATAATTAATATTTTTCATATAAATAATATCGCTATCCAACTCACCGAGAATATAGACCCATATAAGATCGCACTCTCTAATGAATCAAAATAACGAATATTAAATATATGCAAATTAATAATTATTTTAGGATTAAGAGGATAAGTACTATTTATAATAATCTTGGGGTGTGAATTAATTTATATAATAAGTATAAAATTAATTACCCTAAATGTTCCGTTCAATACACACAAAGGGTACTAACACAGAGAGTCGGAGCAATAGACGACGCTATTATCTGTCCCTCGTAACCAAGACATGCCTACTAAAACTCTGTACTATAGTCGTACCGGTAGTATGTCTATTTCCATCTAAATTGTGAACATAAAACTTATATTCTGCAAGAATCTAAAATCTGATTTTCTGTGTGCAAGTCGTACTCTACACCAGATTAAATATTATACAGAATATCAGACATCCATGCATAATAATAAGAAATGATATACATACATTGCTCATAGAGATTCTCATAAAATAAAAAATTAATTTTATTAAAAATAAAATTAAATACTAAAAACATGATTTTCAATATACCAACCCTAACAATTTCTGACTTTTACTCAAAACCATGCTACCATACATCTGACTCACATGCTCTCTACATGACTATCAAAAGTCTTAGCCGGTAAGTTCTTTGTAAAGGATCTGCAAGGTTGTCTCCTAATGCAAGTTCTATGTCTGATAGAAAATCTGAGTCTGTGTACCCTAAAGGTACTAGACTGTCTGCTTGATAAACCAACATATAATCCTTAGTTCTTTTTCGGTACTTGATTATATTCTTTACCGCAGTCCAATGCTTCTGCCATGGGTTTAACTGATATCTACTAACCATGCCAACGGCAAAGTAGATCTCGGGTCTAATACAAAGCATAGTATACATGAGGCTTCCTACTGCCGAAGCATAAGGAACAGCCTTCATCTTCTCTATCTCATCAGGTGTCTTAGGACACTGATCCTTGGATAGAGTAATTTCATGCCTGAAAGGAAAAAATCTTTTATTGGAATCCTGCATGCTAAAATGAGCAAGGATATCATCGATATACTTTGCTTGTGATAAGCCCAACATCCTTTGTTTCCAATCTCGCACAAGCTTGATTCCAAGGATGTGACCGGCTTTTTCCAAGCCCTTCATATCGAACGGCTCAGATAACCATACTTTAATCATAAATAATGCCCCCACATCGTTTTCAATGAGTAAGATATCATCTACATAAAGTACTAGGAAGATCACCACGCTTTCGTCACGCTTCTTGCACACACAGGACTCATCCAGACTTTGATCAAAATCATAAGATTTTATAGCTTGATCAAATCGAGTATTCCAAGACCTCGATACCTACTTAAGTCCACAAATGGATCTCTTAAGCTTGCACAAGATGTGCTCCTGGCCCTTTGCAATGAATTCGTCTGATTGTATCATATAGATGCACTCGTTAAGACTTCCATTAAGAAAAGCTGTCTAGACGTCCATTTGCCAGATTTCGTAATCGAAATGTGCGGCAATGGATAAGAGAATCTGAATAGACTTAAGCATGGCTATCGGCGAAAAGGTTTCCTTATAGTCGATCCCTTTTTCTGAGTGAACCCTTTAGCAACAAGCCTAGCTTTGAAGGTTTTAACCTTCCTGTTTGCTTCTCTCTTCCTCTTGTAGATCAACTTGCATCCACTGGGTTTTATCCCTTCGGGTGGTTTTGTAAGTTCTCAGACCTAATTGGAATACATAGATTCCATCTTTGAATTCATAGCCTTTCGTCAAATATCTGCATCTTTGTCTTTTAGTGCTTCATTGTAGTTACAAGACTCGGTATCTAGTTCTGCTAGGATCTTGTCAAACGACTCTTCCAAGAACATATACCGATCAGGTTGATGAATAACCCTCCTATTACGACGAGGCACTACCTGTGCCTGTGTACTAGCAGTTACAGGCTGTGCAGAATCTGAACTCTATGCATCAGCACCTTGTTCTTGATTTTCACCTGTCCCAATAATCCTCCTACTATGACGAGGTAATAGAATATCAGTGACTTGTGATTTCTCTTCCGTTCTACTGGTATTTCCTCTCAGTTCTTCTAGAGTAATTTTGCTATTGGGCATGTGATCCATAATATAATCATCTTCCAAGAATTGGGCATTGGTGCTAATAATGACCTTCTGATCCTTAGGATTATAAAATAAACCATCCTTCGTTCACTTAGGATACCCTACAAAGAAACAGACTTCCGTCATCGGTTCTAACTTACCCGCGTTCCCTTTCAGCACAAGTGCTGGACACCCCAAAATCCGAATGTGTTTCAGATTAGGCTTACGTCCAGTCCACAATTCTGTGGGAGTATAAGGTACTGACTTAGAAGGTACTAAGTTCAGAATATAAGCAGCTGTCTCTAAAGCGAGTCGCCAAAACGAATTTGGTAAACCTGAATAACTCATCATTGACCTTACCATCTCCATAAGAGTCTTATTCCTTCTTTCTGTTACACCATTCTACTGTGGAGTGCTAGGCGCAGTCAATTGGATGTAATCCCCTCTGATGACAAGTAGTCCTTAAACTCTCCAAAGAGGTATTTTTTTACCACGGTTGGATCGTAGTGATTTGATACTTTTACTCAGACGCTTCTCTGCTTCCGTCTTGAATTCTTTAAATTTCTCAAAGTGTTCAGATTTACGGTCCATCAGGTAAATGTATCCATACCTTGAGTAGTCGTCAATAAAACTGACGAAGTATTTAAAGCCACCTCTAGCCTAAATAGTCATAGGACCACACACATCAGAGTGAATCAGTTCCAATGATTCTTTAGCTCTATAGCTTTTGACCGAAAAGGGCCTCTTGGTCTCTTACCCTCTAAGTAAGATTCACATACTGGAACTGCCTCCACTTCCAATGAACTCAAAGGTCTATCTGCTACTAGTTTGTTTATCCTTTTAAGATTAATATGACCCAAGCGTAAGTGCCATAGAAACGTTTGGTTCATTAAAGAAGGAAACTTTTCATTATATGATAATATAGATGTATTACTCATTTCAGTTAGTTGCAGTGTAGGAGGAATTGGAGTAATAATATAAAGATTATTCATCAATGTACTAGAACAGATAACCCGTTTATTATCCATAATAACCACAGAGTTATTAAAATAAACTAAATATCCGTCTTTAGCCAATCTAGAAATGGAAACTAAGTTCCTTCTAATGGTAGGTACATAAAGACAATCTCTCAATATTAAAATTCGATCTCTACCAAAATTGAGAGTAACATCTCATACTGCAACTGCTGTTACCTTTGTATTATTGCTCATATGTAGGTAAATCTCCCCATCACTAAGTTGTCAAATTTTTTGAAATCCCTGCAAGGAATTGCAAACATAATTAGTGGCTCCCGTATCTACACACCAGGTACTGGTACATAACACCACTAAACATGTTTCTACAATTAGTGAACAGAAATTACTCTGTTTGTTCTGCCTTCTAAGAAATACTGGCTCCAATGCCAGGTCTGGTTGCAGTGAAAACATCTGCCTTTTGGCTTTTTCACACCAGTCCGTGGCCCATTAACTACTCTAGAAATCGTGTCTCCCTGTTTCTGAACCTTTTTCTTCTTCATACCTTTCGACCCCGAGGAAGAATTTTTTTTTGAAACAGACACATTTCCTGGTATTGAAGGAATACCATTGGTAGTTAAAACTATATCCAATTTGTATTTTCAGTCAACATAATTTGGTCCCGTAAGTTTGTTTTCTTTGAGTATTGAAGTGAATGGATTAAAATTCATTTCAATCCTAAGAATCACATAATTAAAAAAAGCGTTAAATATGATGAGCAAAACTTTAAATTTATTTTAATTTGGTTCCCTCCACTATTTTAAAATTAATTCACTAGCAGCCTGCTAACCTGAGAATAGCATGCCTCGTTGGAAGGATGTCTACTATTCTTTATAAGACCAGACATGTCAATTCTTTTTAATTTTATTATTTAGGCAACTGACCATGCCAAGTAAAATTAAATAGCTGATATAGTTTCGGTCTAGTATATAATAGCAGTGACTCAGTTGGAGAGGTTACTATTATATACAACTAAGTGTTAACCATCACTTAATTCCAAATTAATCGATTCGCAATGAACCTTTTAGTTGGAGAAGTGATCCACAGTAACAATTATCCAGAATTAATCCTAAAGGAGGTTTGTACTTGCGATACCATAATTAATCAGTCAGTTGGAGAGGAAAGCCTTACTGCCGACACGCAGGGTTTAATTGCATCGCCTACAAATTGGAGATGGAGATCGCGTGATTTATCTGTGAACAAATTCCCTCTCCCACTTAGATTTTTAAAAATATTTTTGAGGGTTATAAAAAAATTTGATTAATTAAAATAAATTTATTAATTTTGAAAGGCACACGATCTAAAATAATCAAATATCTTTCCATGTACATGATTCTAAAAATTCTAATTTATCAAAATATCTTTTCGTGTTTAAATGCGTAACCAATAAAATTTAATAAATGCACAGTTTTTTTCCTTTAGCTTTTCTGCTAAGGTAGTGATTAAAGGTATTTATTTATTTTATTTTTCGTTTCATATTTTTTGAAAAATAATAATTTATTTTGATTAAATATTTTTTTATTTAATTAATTCAAAATTCAGAATTAATTTTCACGTTTTTCTAAGATATCTGATTTTAAAAAAATGATCTTTAAAGGTGATATTTTGTAAAAAATAAAATATCTAATGTTTTTTCATTTAATTAAAATTAATTAATTAAAAAAACTTAATTTTATTTTCTATTACAAAATATTTTAATTAAAACCGAATATTCGAATTAATTAAATTAACAGTAAAAATAAAACTAATATTTATCATCCACGCAGTTAATATATAAAATAAATTAAATGCAAAATAAATATAATCATGATTTTATAATCGGATTGAAACTCTAAAAAATTTCAATTTCTATTTAAAAGAATGAACTCAACTAATCATTTTCTGAATTAACTGCTTATCGGTCCAGCCATCATACACACCAAAACACCTGGAATTTGCGCCACAGTGTTGGTGTTGCACTGAAATAGTGCTAAACAGTGTTGGATAGGGAAACCACTGTTTTTAAAAAAAACTTGCTGGAATTGCTGAAGCAGATTGCTGCGGCTTGGAAGAAAACATTGCTGCGTATCCTTCTTTGCTTGGAAAAGCCAGCGCCGTGTTTGGTGCGGTTGCTTGCCTTTTCGAAGAACACAACTTTCTCTTTTCTTTTGAAAAAAAAAAATTTCTTTTTCTTGGAAGAAAATTACTGCTGCCGAAACTGCTTTGAGCCAAGAAATTGCTTCTTCACTGTTTCGGAAAACTGCTTTGCCTTGGACGAAAATTTCTTCACTGTTTTGATTTCTGCTGTGTATGGATTTGCTGCGTTTAACTGCCAGAATCACTGCTTGGAAAACTGCGCCACTGTTGGGATTCGGCGCTGTTGCCGCTTGCTGTTGTGCGCTAACCACCGAAACAGTCTTTAAAACAGTATTGAAGCCTCAGCTTTGTTGCAGCCCACCGAAACAGTGATTTCTTTTAGGAAAAACAGTTTGATCACCGAAACACTGTTGCGCCACTTTTGATGTTTATTCACTGTGGGGAACTGCTGGCTGTTTTTGGTGTTTGGATGCTTCATGATTTTTTTTTATTATTATCCAGAAAAAAAAATTGGACAGAAAAAAAACTGCAAAGCAAATGCTGGAACCACCCTCGGTTGCCGCCGCCAACCACCGCCGGTTGCTATCACCTTCGTTCTTCCAAATCTGTTTTTATTTTTTTTTTCTTTATAATAAACTAGAAAAAAACTTAAAGAACTTAAAAAATTTTACATTGAAACCTATGTCCCGTAGGGTCACAAAAATTAATCTATCACGGTCAACCCTAGTGAATAAAAAATTAAATCATCATCCACGCATTCAATCAAATATGAAAATAAATGATGATCATAAAATCGGGATTAGAACGCCTGCAAAAAAAAATAGCAACAGTTCTAAATCTACCCGGCCCCGATAACCGTAAACAAAAAATAAAACGGCTCTGATACCCATTTGTTGGTGGCAAAACTACCAAGATCATTGTTTTTGTAAACGATTTTTGATAAAAAAAATTAACTGGACGGGCAAACACCGAAACGGACTTTAGATAAAATTTTTGACGTCGAACGATCAAAAATAAACCCGTACAACCAAAATTAATTTAGAAGAATACCTTTTGTCGATCTATTCTTTAACTACGATTTAATTCCGAGTTGAAACTCCAGTCAGATGTTCTACTATATTTCCTTACGCGATCCTCGAACGTAGTGTGGACTACGGACTACCGAGAATTCGTACCGGCAGAATTCAGATATATTTAGTCTTGAAAGACAAAATATGATCTATCAATCTTAAACTGGTTTAGCCTACCCGCGTATGTATAAGGCTACGTAGGGATCTGGGGAGTAATTATGAGTAAGACTTTCAGTGGAACACAGATACCTACCAGCGATTTTTGCAATTATGGAAATACGTAGCGGTTTATGTAATTTTCATAAAATACTGAATTACAGTTCACACCACTAAAGAACTATAATTGTACTCTGCCCAATAATTTAAGACCTTTTTGTATTGAGCTCCTGTTATTAAATGCTTACCATTTCTCCCCACGTTAAGATTCACGATATCCGCCAATTAAATTTAATTACTGATAATTTAATTTAATCGGCATCTTAATATTGCTTAAACCCCTTCCGCTTAACTTATTTGACTGTCGAATAATCAAATCCACCTGTAGGGTTTGGCCCGATCAAAATTTATAAGCATCCTTAAGGGGGTATCGTCAATTCCGATCTTCGGAACGTA
>JAULJZ010076823.1:0-12845 GCA_032270985.1 Heliamphora pulchella | reverse complement strand
TGGAATGAATATATATATATATATATATATATATATATATATTCTTCTCTCTTACCTATGAGAATGTTGAAAATTGAACAAAGATAAACAATCCAACCCACAAGTCGTTCAAGGCACACACAAAAGCTACAAAGATAGAAAACAAACAAGAAAACAAACACAATGATGCAACATACAAATTTACGTGGTTCAGCAAGTTGTGCCTATGTCCACGGGTTCACACGTTTCACTATAAATTTTGGAGAATACAATAGTAGTGTTTTAGGGAAAAACTATATTAGAAAACTAGGTCAATTTCATAAATAGCTGCAATTCTACAGTCTCGAACAAACCGCTCGATTGATTCTTAGACCGCTCGATCAGTCATCGTTCTCAATCGATCTACTTTGATTGCTCTTGGTACTTTTGTAGACCGCTCGATCAGTCCTAGATTGATCAATCGGTCTGTTCCTGTGACAGATTTTCTTCACCTTTTTAACAATCTCTCACTCAAAATAAATTCACTCCAAGCATTTCAATACCCAAAAACTATTGTGGCCTTAAAGCTAACCAAGAAAGCTAGCGGAAGCATCATCCCCTCTTTTACGCTTGAAGACCGACCGAAGCTAAATAGTCCTTCAGCTTCTCCACTGTCACACCCTTTGTGAACATATCTGTAGGATTCTCATTCGTGTGAATATTCTCTAGATCAAACTATTCCTCTTCCAACTAAGACCAGATAAAATGATACTTGTTATCGATGTGTTTGTTCCTTTAATGGAACACCGAGTTCTTGGCCATATATATAGCACTCCGAATGTCACTAAACAGTTAACATTTGTCTTGTTGTTTACCCAACTCCCTCAGAAATCCTTTAGACATATCAATTTTTTACACACCTCCGTGACTGTTACATATTTCGTCGCTGTGGTAGTGATATTCACAAATTTTTGCAACCTGAATACCAAGCTGACTGCTGCACTATCCAAGGTAAAAATGTACCTGGTTGTACTATTCATGCTATCAATGTTCTTTGCTAGGTTTGAATCCACAAAACCTTGTAACTAAATTCCTGAGTTCTTATAACACAAAGCATAATTTGTGGTGCCTCTCAAATACCTCAAATTAATTTTTACCGCTTTCCAGGTCTTGAAGAAGGATCTCAATTTAACTTTATTTTATGCTTTGTTGTGTGTTTTGCTCTCAAGTTTTGAAATTTGGGATCCTAAATTTCCCGAAGTAACGTTTTTCTCTCTATATTCAGCTACCATACATTCTCCCTCTGTATTGGCATGTTTTGCCTTATTCTTCATTTTTTTGGCTCCAACCAAAAGGAAAATAACATTTGGGAGACTGACCACTTTGGCCATGTTTGTTTTGAGAGTAAGGATTAGGGGTATTTAGTTTTTTTCCACTAATAGTTATAGGATAGCAATTTTAATACATTGTTAATTCATTTTTTTGTCTATTATCATATTTGGTTATTTTATTGGATACTAGAAATTAGAAAACAAGTTTTATGTATAAATGACAATAATGTCTTCCACAATTATACTCAAATTAACATAAACCAAACTAAAAAAGTAAATAGTTTTTAAAATAGAAAATATAAAAAACAGTTTTTAAAGAAACAAGAAAAATAAATAGTTTTTAAAATAAAATAAAAAACAAAAAAAGTTTAAAAATAAATAAGCGGTTTAGAAAAATATATATATATATAAAATAGAATATAAAAACAAGATAGTTAAAAAAATAACCAAAACAGTTTTTAAAACAATAAAAAAAACAGTCTTTAAAATAAGAAATAATAAAAAACAGTTTTTCTTAAAAAAATAATAAACAGTTTTCTTAAAAAAAACAACAAAGAGTTCTTTTAAAAAAATGGATAAACTATTTTTCTATAAATAAAAAATAATTTTTTTTCAAAAACTAATAATAAAAAACTATTTTTGTAATTAAAAAATTTAATAACGTTGTAAAAATTAATAATAAAACCTTTTTTAAGAAATAAAATTGTTTTTCGACAAGTTTATGAGGGTATATTGAGATTTGAGCATTAATTTTTCAATTCAAATTATCAATCCTACTCCCAAGATAGAATTATTCCATGTTTATAAGATTCGAAATTCGCTCCGAATAGTGTATCGATTTCATTAATTACAACCAATCATGAAATACAAAATTGCCAATCCAATTTCAAATTTATTTTCCTAAATACAAACATGCGCTCTAATTCCATTTCCTTTTTTTACTTTAACATGTGTATATTAATAAAACTTTAACTTTGTTAACAGTATCAACAAGCTAAGCACTCAACTTGTATTTAATTCCCAAAACACTTGTTTGAAATCAATTCGTGAAATAAATAAATTGAGCCTAAACAGTTTTAAAATTCATTAAAAAAAAAAACACGGGGCTTAAACTTAACTATTTTTAGGATACTAGTCGATACAAGATTACCATGAAAAGACGGTGCAAATTTTAATTTAGGATTTGATTAAAGTTTTATTATTTTTGGTCCAACTTAAGGGAAGTTCGATAATGTTTGTAGATATGTTACCCTTTTGGTATAATTGCTTATTTCTTTATTTAATTTAATTTATTTTTATTTTTAGTAAATTTTTTAATTATTTAATTAAATTGTTATATTTTTTGATTCATTTCACTTAGACGAGCTAAAAAAGTTTAAATATTTGATTAAAATATAAACAAATTCAGAAAAATAAAAATAAGTTAATAAGTTAAATTTTATGTTGTTTATTTTTATTTTTAGCAAATTTTAAACAATTTTTTTTTATATTTATGATTTATCTTATGGAGACGATTTAAAAAAATAAAAACATTTAGTTAAAATATAAAAAAATTCAAAAAAAATAAAAAAAATAAAAATTTCAAAATTAGCCCTAATAGGATCAATTGATTAGTCATTTTTTGTTGCACTTGAAAAAATAAAAAAAAAATATAATTCCAAAATGTTACACTATAGTCTTGCTCAAATAAGCATGAGATTCCTCAAACAAGTTTATTTAAAATTTTTTAATTTATTAACTTTTAGTTTAAAATTAAACATACAATTCATCAATAATTTTTTTATTTATTTAAATTAAAACAAACAATTTAACAGGTCAATAAGTTCGAGTCTGTCCGACCTATTATCAAGTTATATTTCAATCCAATAGTAGAAAATTGCTTGACCATTTTTTTCCCCTGAAAAATAGGAGATAACAGTGATTCGATGCTCATAACAAGCGCCAATTCAAAACGCTCTTTTAAATGACCGTTTTTTTTTTCTGTCCACCCATTTCCTACTGGTTACCACAACGTTCGTCTTCGCAATTCCCAAATCTGCTTCTCTCTCTCTACATGTATATAGACTACGGAGTGAGAACGAGAGGGAGAGATCTTAAAATCGTTACAAGTAAAATGCTGGTTCAAACTCAGATCTTTTGTCCTGCTGGCATTCTTCCAAGAACCCTAGGTTCTGCGAAGACGCCCTTTGGTGGTAAGTTCAGATTTTGATGAAAAGACCTCTTCTCTGTTTGGTTGCTTGGAAAATTGCTGGAAAAAGAAAACAAATTTCAAAATTACGAAAATTTTATAGTGCTTTGTTGGTAAAATTATGGAGGCGAGAAAACTCCCTCGGAAATAACTACGCCTAGGAACATTTCGATTTTCTCAGTATCCAAAAGGAGGGTTGTTCTTGCTTATTGAATTTCTCAATTCTGCTTACGTTTGATTGAGTTATCTGTGTGCTACTTGAAAGGCGTACGGAATGAGTGGCTTCGACGGTGTATGGATTTTGACATGTTTTCATCAGCTACAGGGAAGTGGAAATATCGTGGTAAAGTTAAATGTTTTGGAAAATTACGCAATCTTTAATTACTATTACATCTGATTCTAACTCACACGCATTTGTTACATCTTCGTTTATCAGTTACCCAAATAAACCGAATTATGACTGTACATTTCCGGCAAATGAAGAATCGAGGCGCCATATTTTCAGCTTCTGAGGGGCAGAACTCAAGTGTTGACGCAGGAAGGAAAAGGTTCTCTTTTAGCTCTCTTACTGTTTGCTTTTTTCACATAATCACAGTTGATTTCTTTGTATGACTATGTGCCAACCACCAATATGTGTTCTATCTTATTTGGAGAATAATTCCCTTAAAGTAATAGTATGATGGCTGGTAGAATAGAAGACCTTATTTTTGTGTAGCGTAACGGGTCTGAGAGTGTTAAGATATGCTTGGGATCTTAGGGGGTGGCACTATGTTGATCTTGTACATGGTTGGGGGGATGCGGGTGTATAGATGTGTAATATCTTTGAGTTCTTGGCAATTATGTGCAATTGTATTGTGGCATGCTTGTTGCTGCTTTTTTGGGTTTGTCTGGTTTGTTGTGTTTTATTGTTGGTGGGTATGCCAACCAATAAAATGATAATCAAGAATTGGTAAACTCATTGGGCTTGTTTAGCTACATTTGTCTGATGTGCGACTGCATGTTGATTCCGTTTCCTTCTTTTCCATCCCCATTTAAAAGGCCCATGAGAATGAGAATGATTCATTGGCTTTAAACTCCAAAGAAATAAAGAATAAGATAAAAGCTATTTAACTAATTCGATCAAATATCAATTGGACATCCCTTTAGAATAGAATGGTTGTTATAAGAATATCTTCAGATACAAATCTATCTTGACAAAAACAAGAACAAGTGATGATTATTCATTTTAAATGTCTCATGGTATCTTTCCATATCTCCGCTTTGAAAAATAAAATGGACTCTTTTCAAATGCTGAGTAAGATAAAAATACTTTGTTTCTTTTCCATAAGATGTCTAATGCCTCCTAGGATATTTTTTTTAATACCCTTTAGGATCAGTGCAGTTTTTTTAAGTTCTCTGTTTTCAAAATATAACATTTCGAGTTTGATGAAAGTTGAAACAATAGGCATGATTATAATAACGTTGGACGCAATAGTTATCTCAATCACTTTCATTATTACTTTTGATTTTTGGAACTTACCAATTGTCGGGCATGCCTAAACATGGAAACATTACTAAAGTTAATTTGTGACTTTTCACAAAGGAAAATTAGAATAAGAGATTGAGTTAAGCACGGATTGCCCGTAAATTGACAGATTTGCGGATGGCCAATTGAGGGGAGGTCATTTTTCTTTTTTTGAGTAATTAAATGTGTATTAACCAAAATTAAAGATATACAAAGGAGCTCAATACACACCCTCAAGGGCTAACAAAATGATGGTAAAGCAAACCACCAAAAAACAAAAACTAAAGCAATCTTACAAACTCTCACAGACCGAGAGTTAGGAAAACAACTTATTTCTTCTTACTTAAGCACGATTTTTTGGGCTTGTTCAAAAGGACTAATTTTTCTCGAGCAAGCTTAAGATTTTCAATTCTCTCTAGTAGCTTCTTCTTGTTCTTGTCATTTGAAGTCGGAGTCATCCAAGTGCCAACAAAATTTCCATCTGAAAGGGTCTTTGGAGGCATTTTTAAATGTGTGGATCGACGAACTGTAGGCTCAGAGAAACTTCCAGTAGAGGTGACAGACTTCTCATCTCTTTTGCAAAAAGAGTCAACTTGATACTCTACCAACTTCTCAAAATTCGTATTGCAATGACTAGCAACCACATCCATCAAGGGATTGTTCATATCTTCCCCATTAACGCACCCCGACATGTCCTCGTTTGGAGAGCACACAGGTTCATCACCATTTTCATCTACCACCATCTTGTATAAGTTCATCTCCTCTAGCACACAAGATTTAAGCACACTAAATAGATTTAAGGAGGAAGGAGCCTTATAAATTGGAGGAGCATTAGAAGTATCTTTTTCTTTGTTTGTTTCTATTTCTTTATTCTATTATCGGTCTTGTCTCTATCTATCATTTACCATGAACATTTACCCCGCTCGTGGTCAAGAGTCACGAATCTTAATTAGAGAGGATACTAATTTTAAATAAATTTTATTTTTTCATGTAATTTTTGTAATAATTACCAGTGAACCAATTAATTTTTATCTATATACTGACGGCTTAAAAATACCTTTTAACTAAATTATTTTTTGGTTTATTTAACTTAAAATAAAAATAAAAATCCCGCTTATAGTTCAATTTTGATGCTTAATTGTTTTCTTTATTTTTAGAATAAGACATTTTTAATTGGAATTAAAGCTAGATTTTGAAATAACTAATAGAATAAGACATTTTTAACTATGATTTTTAGAACAAATAATTGAAGTTTTAGAACTTTTATCATCTTGATTATGATAAATTAAAAATTCTAATTTTATCAAAAGAGATAAGAATATATTAGAAGTTATAATTTTAGCATAATCATGATATTCATCGCATAAAGTCACTTATATTAAAATCAAATAACTCAAATATGGTTGAGTTGTCTTTAAAAAGTTGATATTTTAAAGTCATTAGTAGTATTTTATTTAAAAATTAAAACTAATAGATCATTATATAATTTAGGAGGGACGCTAACATAATTTTTCAAAAATATATTCTAATATTTTTATTTTTCTTATAAATAAAAGTAGAAAAATACAAAATTTAAGAGGGACACTCGTGCTTTTGAGCACATAGTAATTCCACCATTGCTTGTGGTGATAAATAAAGTTGTGTTAGTTTTAACAATATTCCATATTAGATGAGATGTGTTTGATATTGTTGGTAATGAGGTTACTATGGATTAATTTTAGAACATAAAACATAAACGGAATGCAATTGTAGAAGTTCATATATTTTCATATTCTTTTTATAAAATCAATAGCATGAATATATTATGGCCACGTTTGGCAACCGACTTTAAGTCAAATTTTTTGTCTTTTTGCTCAAAGCCAAAAAGTGACTTAAGCCTCGTTTCTTAACAGTGACTTTTTTTTTCCTTTTTGCTTAGTAGCTTTTAACCTTTTAGCTGTTTTGCTTTTTTACATAATATAATTTTATATATTTTTAGAATTATCATAAATTTTACTATACATATTCGTTTTTTATAAAATATTATATTTTTGTAATCCACTCATCAAAATTTATCAAACAAGATTGTTATTAAATGTAAAATTATGTAAAGATAAATTTAAAGAAATTATAACAACTTCTTTTTGACTTAAGGTTTTTGGCTTTTTTGCCTTTTGGTTCAAAGTGATTTTATGTCAAAGCTTTTTGGTTTATTATCTTTTGACTTAAAGTTACCCCTACGATTCACCAAATAAATTTTTTGCTTATTTGGCTTAAAACGATTTTAAGCAAAAAGCTTGGCTTAAAGCTAGATTGCCAAACGACGCCTAAAAGTTTCTTCTACTAAAAAATTAAGAAATGTAGTTTAATTTATTTTTTGTTAAGAATAAACAATTAGTTATTAATTAGTATAAAAATTATTCTTCATTAAAATAAATAAAATTAATATTTATAAATGGCCCAATCAATCAAAGAAGAAGTCGGTATCAGTTTATTTCGTGGTTGTGCGTGTGGAAGAAAGACTGTTTGAAATGTAATGAGATTCTTTAACATGTATCACAATTATTGGACAACCGTGAACTTGATGGTTTACGCTTAATCCATATCGAATTTATTCTCTTAGAATAAATGATGGGACATTTACTACTGATAAATGTTAGTAAGATCAGGTGTAGAGAAAATTGGAGAATCAAGCAAGAAGAACTGGAATGCCATATTGCATTCTTAATTCGAGACATATACGTCTTTGATTTGAATAATGCTTGCAACATCAACTCGCAGAATACTTCCTTCCGTAAAATTGTACATTCCTTTTACTTATTCATCTGATGTATCTTCATTGATTAGATCTATTGCGTTTCTCTATGTTCTTGTATACTTGCTTGTTGGCTAGTGTTATATCTTTACTGCTGCGTCTTTTGTAGTTTGTGAAAGTTCTTCCTCTAAGATGAAGATTAAGTTGTGATATTTTAGTCACTAATATTTGTCTCAGAAAAGTTGTTGAGCATATATGTCTGCTCAAAGCAAAGGAGGATTTATCTGATGAGAAAGAAAACGACATGTTGGATTATCTTTATACATCCCAATATCAGATGGGTGGCATCGTGGCAGTGTCATTAGGTGAACTTTTTGCTTTTTCTCAATAGAGAATTAGACATGATACAGGCCACTGTTGCTTGAGACCTGGACTTTCAGTTACTTTCTTGACCTGGTAGTTGATGCCACTTGAGAAAAATGTATTCTCATTGCCTCTTCCCTAACCTTTCTTCCTCTCCCCCAATTGCACATAATGATGTGTTTCTTCAGGACTACCTTCTGTTAATGATCTGTAATATATTTCTGTAGGAAAACATGAAGTTTTGTTAATCTCTCTTTTCCCTCATGTTATATTAAGACTGCAACCTGCATCAATTCAAGATTTCAAATATGTTGCTAATTTGTTATGGCATTGCAGAAATTACAGTTTGCCGCCTGGGTTGCTTTGTTTATTTCTTTATGACCGATCCTAAGGACTTTGAGAAAACAGTCTATAAGTTTACAACCACCAATTGACCATCAACAATTTGGTCTATGACTCCATGACCTATGTGTTCAACCAATAGAGTGACCAATTTCTCATATCATGAAAATGCCTGACACTATGTATATTTTTTCGAATTATCTCTGAAGTGTCATATTTACTCTTGTAGGATGTATATCTGATCGAAATCTTGGTAACTACACCCATGCCTTCTACATGCGTTTCCAAAGAAAGGAAGACCTTTCAATGTTCTACAATAATCCTTTCTACTTGGGAGTTCTCAAGGAATATGTAATGCCTTACTGCCATGTACGCCCTGACATGTAAACACCAACACAGTTCCTTTGAACGTTCATTTCATCCATATCCTGCTAAATATCTTCGCTTCAATTAATGTTGTATTTCTGCAGTTTCTCTTGGACTTACATTTGCTTCATATATACAGGGACTAATAAATGTGGATTTTGAATCTGAAGTAGAAGATGATATCCTTCCTATATTTCGGAAAGGAGAGGTTGGAAGCACACTCTTATTAAGCTATTGAGTTCTCTTTAATGGGATTTGAGAGTTTCTTCTCATTGATGAACATCAAATGACTTGATTTTAGGTTTGCCAATGATTGTTTGTCTTTACACATGATTGTACAAATTCACAATATTATATTTTCCCGTGCTAGAAATGTAAATGTAGAAAAGATATTACGTGCCTTAAACTGAAGGAATGTACTGCCTTTACTTAGTGGAATCAAGGCCTTTATTATCGTATCTTGGTTCAAAAAGCAATCAGATGCCTGAAACTGAAGGAAAGAGCCTGTTCTTACATCTTGGCACCTCCTTTTTAGTTCTTTACTGTTAGTTGAATCCAAATGATTGACATTTCCCCATTCCATTTCTTTTCTTAAGTCATGCATTGGTTTGCATCTGTATACTGGGTTACTGACAGACTACTGAAGGCAGTTGAATTGCTTTTACTGACAGGAATTTAACTATGGTGTGGAGTTCATCCTTCTCATTGAATTTCTTGGGACTGCATTAGGCAGGCCTGTTGAAGCCGCATTGGCTTCCCTGGAAGAGCTGACAAAGGAATTTCCATCTTTAATAGTCCAAGCTACTCAAGGTGTTGCAAAATTTGAGAAGTAATCTTTGTAATTGCACCATTCTCAGGTCATTTATTACCATACTGTGTTGGTTTTCCTTGAGTGTGCTTGTGGCGACTTTAGAATTCAATCCTGAAATATAGACAGATTGCTGAGCATCCCTTCCTACACAAATAAATGGATTCGGTTGTTTTTCTCTCTTCTGATGACTACCTATTATTCTGTCTAATCCTAGGTTCGAATTTCAATCTAACCAATAAGGAATACACCCACGCGGTGGTGATACGATTTCGGTCATGTGAGCTCTCATTTGCATTCTGTGAATGTACTCATGCTGGGGGCTTCCTCTTTTTTTTTTTTTTTTCTTATTGCTAATTTTTTTCGTGTTTCACAGTTGGGGCTTTTGAGATTTTCATAGGCAGTTCAGGGTACACGGATGTAAGGAGCCAAATTTCTTCTCCTTGTAATGAAGTTTCTTTGTTGACTTTATCATGTTAATGTCAAGCTGTATGACTCTCACTTTTCCTCACATTTGGGTTCTTTTACATGCTCTTACATGTGGTTAACTGTGGTATAACTTATTTTTGTTTTAATTGCCACGTGAAAATTGCTGTGGATGGCCACTGAAGGAAAAAAAAAACTCTTGAAAAGACTGCAGATTTCTTTTTAACCTTTTTGCTTGATGCCCATCAAGTTTTCAAAACTTGTGTTGATGAGGTTGCAGTTCTAGTCAAAACAATAATAAAAATTTGCCAAGTTTCTTTGGAATATGGGAAATTATATGCGGGCAAGTGGAAAATTCGTTGAACTTTATGGAAGTTCAGACAATATTCTGAAGGCTTAACTGAAACCTGATCTTAGAAGCGTGGGTTTCTAGTTGAATTAAAACCTTCTTTGAATATTAGCAGTAGCTTCATCTTTTATTCTTTTATCATGTGGAATTGATTATTCATGAATGGAGTCTGATATGGATTTGAATGTGAAAAAGCAGATGTGGAGGTCCAAATTCCAACCAATTACACAAAAAATGCTTTCCATTCATTTTTCTGTAGATCCTGTGGGTACTGAGATCATGTAATTCATTATTTTCATGGTATGTCTTCTGACTCCTTTATGCCAAGGTGTTATGAAAAAGAATTTTCATTCTCTATATTATATATATTATATGTATAACTTCTGATATAGATACAAACATCTTATAATTTTTCCTCAATTGATGGCAAAGGTTTTGGAAAAAGCAATCCTTCTCTGGGTTTGTCTGCTTTTAAGAGACAAGCAGGCAGGTAAAGAAATTGGAATTTGATGTTCCTTTTTCTTCCAAGTTTTCCTAATTTATTTAAAACATCTGTACATTTATATGTATATAAACAAACTACTCCAATAAGCTGAATTGCTTTTGCATATGTGAGCTCTTATCCAACAAGTGGAATAGTAGTGATGTTTATTTCCTCGTGTATCTTTTCAATAGTGGGTGTAGAAAATGTATTTGGTAAGTTGTCTTTCGTTCCTGTCAGTTTGTGCATACCCAATTACTAAATTAGGAATTATATATTCGATAGGTAGGTTTGAGCAGAATCATGATCCTTACGATGAAAGGTGATTTTGCTTGTTCTTCAGTCAATGGTGTGTAGTTGTGTAGGGACTGGGTACAGTATATAATATCTGGTGGTGAAGCAACATGGTTTGGATGTTCCAAACAATCTAATCAATCTCATTATCCAAAAATAATATAGGAAAGGTTACAAAGTAGTTAAGAAAAAGATGAAAAAAGAATAGGTTTACAATATCCAGGAAGCTGTCTCCTCCCTTCTCCCTCCTCCCCACATTCCAATCATGGATTCATAGTATCAAGCCAATTATAGCAATAAGAGATGCTTAGCAGCAGACCATTGAGGTGCTCATGCTGATCTGTCTGCCTTTATATAAGGGCACATGTCCAACTGACTTGCCTGCCATCTACTTTTCTATTTCATTCCCGCACTCCCCTCCTCGTCTTTCAGGAAGTCACATCTTGGGATAATTCCAAATTCATTTTTAATTTTTTGGATGATAGAAACATTGGGTGTATGTTCAATTATTAGTGCTGTTTTAGTTTCTTTTACAAGTCATTTTAATATCACAAGAGCCAAATTATACCCCACCATTCAGCCTGTATTAACAAAAAATAATTTAGCTAGCCCATAATGCAATAATTTCCCTAGTTGACTTATTTGTAATCCAATACAGTTCTTTACATTTTTAATTACTTTTAGTCAGTTTCTAAACCCAATTCCATTGCGTGTGGGTTGTATTTGAAATTTGAATAGCGGTGCTTTCCAGAATATTTTTGGGCACAAACTCCATGCTTTTCATCAAAGTTCTAACCTTTTGTTCCCTAAACTTTTTAAATTTTTTTTTTATCTTATGTCTATATTATTTCAAAATTAGTAGCCCCTTTGCAAGCGGGGGTAAGTCTGCGTACAAACTGCCCTTTCCAGACCTCACAGTGCGGAAGCTTTGTGCACCTGGCTCCCTTTTTTATTGATACTCTTACAAAATTCTATCATTTATGAGTGTGATGCATAGTTCTTCTGAACATATAGCCATTGACAGAGAAAAGATGAAAAATGATTCCTTTAGCCGACCTGAAATAATTGGGACATGAGGCTTAGTTTGGTTCATGATGTGTATCTGTTTAACCACTAGATCTCTAAATCATGCTGTGGCCTGGCCAGAAAGGGAAAAACATGTACAAATAACTTGTATATATTCCTGCAACTGTGTATATTCCTCATTATTCAATCAATACTGTTCCAGTTTTTCAATCCCTATGATCTGACTTTCTAGCAATCCAACTGTATGTATTATACATCCTCAACTGGCAAGAGGGAAAACAAAGAGAAAGAATATCGACTTTTACACTAGCTATAAACTGCAAAACTCTGTATAGTTTGAACTGGCCTTAAATCTTGATGAAGATAATTAATTGTGGAGTGGGTTTGGTCCCCCTGGAACAGTTCGGAATGACACTCCATAAACTGGGCTGACCTGATCATTTCCGGCTTGCCCAGGAGCTACTGCTGCTTCAGAGAAATGCTGTGAAAATCGGGAATAGAATTTGTTCGTAAATCTTCCATCTGTCCCTTCAGTCGCGATTCTCTGGAGGTGTCGGCCATTTGAAACCTGGCTGATGGCGAGCATTGCCACGATCAGAATTGGGAATCCATGATACTGGATTCCCATGAATATTGCTTATAAGATGCCTCAAAGACTATAAACAGAAGCAAAGG
>JAULJZ010076812.1:0-12845 GCA_032270985.1 Heliamphora pulchella | reverse complement strand
TTGGTGGTGTTCCAACGATCGTGTCAGCCGTTTTATCCTAGGAGAGTGACGCCGGTGGAAAACCTACAACACCCTCGCTAGGCGGTGAATCATTCTTAAGAAAATTGCGTTTACAGGACTCGGTTTGCATATTCTGTTAATGTTATTTTCTGTACTTCGTTTCCTGTAAATTCTGTTTATTGTAATTGTTGAAAGTTAATAAAGATATATTTTCTGCATCACCGAATATGTATATTTTATTGTGACATTAGATTTCTCTCAACATTAGTTTCATGATCTTTATATACCCATTCTTAAGAATACGTATGCTTATTCAAGAAGACATGTTCACATAAATTGTTGACTTCTCGGTCCGTTATATCTCTCATTTCAAGTAGTACATTGATGCATAGCAAAACCCACATCTTTAGTCGATTTTTTTAATCTTATAGTTATTTTTTATTTTTTCATTTTCACTCATCGAGACTAAATAAAAAAAAATTAGACCAAAAGTTAATTTTTTTGTAGAAAAAATAAAAATAAGGTAAAATATGCCGATAATTTTGATTTATTTTGCTTTTTTTTGTCTTCGGTGGGCCGTTTTTATGTTTTGATAAAATTTTAACTTTTGGTACGTCTAGATGAAAGGAACTAAAAATATTTTAAAAAAAAATGATAAAATTAAAGAAATAAAGAACTTAGAAAAATAAAAACAAGTGAAATATAGACATTTTTTTTTAAAACCACAAACTAGGTCTTATTTGCATAAATAATTAGAACAGACAAGGAGAGGAATAGAGTACACAAAAATGTTGAGGCATGTGGTTAGGCAATAGGAACTTTGAGAAGACGATAGTTTGATTTTATATTTTTTCCATAATTCTTACGTTTTTTAAGGATCAAAAGTTAAAAATCTAAAAAAATGTTAAACTCTAACAAATATTTTTATAGAAATATAATGATGTTCTTCTCTTATTACTCTATGCAATTTCAATCTAATATAATGATGTTCTTCTCTTATTATACACTGATCCATAGAAAATTGAAAAGATTAGGAAGAGAGAATGCGAAAAAAGCTCATCAAAACTTGCCAACAACTTTCATGTGTAACGTGTACATTGAGCCAAGAATTTTAAAAATAACAGCCAAAACATAACTATTCGAAACACACCCCATTAATATAACCAATACAAATCATCACGGAATCAAAAGATAAAACTATCCCAACTTTTCAAAATTACAACTTGAAATTTGATAACGGCACAATGGACACGAGTTACTCCGTGTGAGCTACTGAACAATGCAGTTTTCGTGGTACATATGCGAACAAGGCATCCGAACAACTTCCAACCCAACACAAAATTTTTCCAAACAAATCATGCACTGATTGGCGGAACCCAAACCATCAAGCACCACTTTCTCCAACAGTCCAACACAGCACCTAACCGTCGATGCCGCCTTTAACCTATCAGGCGCCAACCTAGCCAATGCGGCTGCTGCCTCTGTTTCATCTAGTGATAACCGTGCGTCGTTCAAAATTAGCATAATAATTTCAGGCATGACCAACGGTGCCGCGGCAAATTCTATCTGCATTAATCTCTCTTGAAGACGAGGATATTTCATGTATCAAGGGGATTTGATCGCCTGTAGGGATTTCTATAGCATTAAATATGGGTGATAAGGCTGTCCACGCAGTGTCATCGGATAGTAGGTCGCTATGGTGCACTACATTCGATACCTCAATCATAAACTCAGGTACATCGTGTGGTATGCGTCGAAGGCGTAAATTTATGTGAATTGAATCATTGAACGCTGAAGATAGATCATCAGGTAAAGTAACATATCGCTCCCCAACGTGGATCAAATAATCTCTCTCGTGCGTTGGCATCTTGAACTGAAAGGAAAGAAATCGAATGAATGAGAAGTAAAAATCAGATGGAAGGAAAAGAGTGGAACTCAGATTGTTAAAACATTCTATTGCGGTTGTGATTATAAGATTTCTACAAGCATATATATATATATATATATATATATGTATGTATGTTTGTATGTATACAAATATATACACACATGTAAGTAGTAGTAGCAGCTTATTAGGAAAGTACTTGTTATTAGGAAAGTAAAAAGATATGACCTAAAAAATTTAAAGAAAATCAGACAAGAAAAAAAAATGAAAAAAAAAATGCTTGCACGAGGCCTTAACGAGCCACTTTCGTATTTAATGAATTTCTTTTCACCTTAAGCTTAATCTTTTTATGAGGGAGGTCAGACACTGACCGTGCACGATTGGAGTTCACGTAGAGCATAACGCGGCTCCATCATGCCACGCTGTCATTTTATATCTTGGACGTGGATGGCCAAGCCCGGCCAGTATGGGCCGAGCTCTCATGGTGCAGGTTGAGCTCTAATTGAGGTGGAGTCTTGGGCCAGACTCTAGCGGACAAGACTAGTGGCTGGGGTCTCGAAGACAGAAGCTCAACAAGTGTGAGCTGAGCTACGTGTGTTAGGATGCTTCGAAAGCCGAGCCCAAGGATAGGAATGTGGTTGTCTAGACTCGTGATACGCTTATTAAAAGTGTCAGTGGTAGTTGGACTAATCTTGAAGCTTAAGTGTCAGGGAAGGTTGACTTGCACCAAGTAAGGTCTGAGGGGCAAGTGAACATACTGACATGATAAAATGAATGGGTCAATAAGCATAAATGAATGATTACATTGATTAGTCACATCAGACTTATTTAGCTAGGACAAAGGCAAAGAGGAGATGACCCCACCTGGTCGGGTCGAGTCAGGTCGACCAAACGGGTCAAGTTTGTTCTACTCTATAAATAGTTAATGAACCAAAGAACAAAAGTATGCACTCTCATTTCACTAAGTAGAAATTCTGTCAATTTGAATACTCTTTATTCTCTTTCTAAACAAGTGCTACCTTGATCATCAGAGGATCTATCGGTAAAAATACCGGCAAGCATCTCACTCCTTGTGTAGGTACACGTAGACAACACCTCGGATCAACCTAATCAGCGTAAACAGAACACGTAGATCACAATCTTAATCCTATACATTTTATATATTTTAGATTTGTCTGATATGAAAGGGAAAAAAAGGCAAGTAGTTAGACCAAAATATAGATTAAAAAACTAAGGGGAAAAAAACAAGTTTGAAAGAAAAAATTCAAACAGTAAAGAATAATCAAAATAAGAAAGGGTGACTGGGCCAAAAGTCTTATTTTTTTTCGATTTGTTTGAAGAAAAGTCTCGTTTAAATACAAAAATTAAAAATTTATCTTGAATATTCCCTCAACTGATATGATTATTATAATATATGCCATCATACATGGATTTCAAGTCCTACTTTAACATGGATTCAAGAACTATATAGTTTTGGACCTAACTGATATGATTATTTACAAAGTCGTCCGTGCTAACCGGATGAGGTTTATATTTGTTTATAATTCAACTTGTGGTATGTACGGGATAAAAACAATAAATACTAAATATATTATTTTGATATTTTATTATAAAAGTTAAATAAAGAAAAAATAATTTATAAAGAAGTAAAATTTAATTAAATTCAACATGAAAAACAATCATTTGAAAAATAATTAACTTAACAAAATATATAAGGCAATTTATAAAAGGACTAAAAAATACCATTATACGTATTTATTAGCTTTGCTATCCTAATTAAAAAATAAAAACTAAAATCAAAAGTAGGTTTTATTTTTTCCCATTTTGAATTCTAATACCAATAAAAAAAATGCAAAGCTATAGTTATTAAATATAACATGCCAAATCTAATACTTAATAATAAATACCAAATACATGCGAGCAATCAAAATCTCTCATATATATATATCAATAAAATCATATAATAAAATAATTCACAAAATAATACTAGGGAAAAAAAAAGAAAAAAAAAAGAGTTTTAAGAGGTCATGAGAGAAAGAAATATTAAGGGTAACTTAACCTGTTTTAATTATGGTTAATTGTGAAAATTGATTAATTCTCCTGAAAGTGTAATTTGTTTCTCTCCGAGCTAATGCCAATCAATGAGGGTGATGAACAAGGAAAACGAGAAAAGAAAAGTGAGAGAAAGGGGTGGATTAGGATACTTATAGCTAACTTTTTGTTAACTTATGGGTATATTTTATTTAATTAGGTCTCAATTCTATTTTATTGAATTTATCTCATTATACAACTAGTTTGTTAAAAGATTTTATTGGCTGTGATTGTAAGATCTACATGTATGTATTTATATAAATAGGTATATACACAGTAGATAGCTTGTTAGGAAATTAATTGCTATTTGGTGCTTAGGTGAAATCTAATTGGTTTACTAATTGAGATTTATTTAGTTTTGTGTTGATATTTATCTAATAATAAGTAATGTTAATTGATTATTAATTTCAAGTATCATTTAATTAACACTATCAAGTGCAAGATATAGTAGTAATTAGTCCAACAGATGTAATACTAAGGCTTCATTAAAAGAAAGTGGTAATTAATTTTTCCGAGCCCCACGGATCCTGAGGGAAAAAAATTAATAAGATGAAATTAACTTAAAAAGAAAATTATATAAAAAGTTAAAAGAATAAAATAATGATAAAAAAATCGCCCTTTTTGTTTAATAGCTACAAAAAGCCATTAACCTAAAACCGCGGCGTAGGTCTAGGAAAAAATTATCATTCTTAGTTCTTTATTTAATTTAAAATTAAGAATGACAAAATTTTAAAAAAAATATGTATGAAAAATTTATTATGTATAAAAAAAAATTATACTAAAAAATTTTCATTCATAAGTTGCTCATTTCATTTAAAAGTAAGAATGACAAAATTAAGAAAAAGTATGTATGACAATTTTCTCATACTATGTATGAAAAAAATTATAATGAGAAATTTTTTATTAATAAGTTGTTCATTTTTACTTAAAATTAAGAATAACAAAATTAAAAATATATGCATGAGAAATTTCACATACTGAATTTTGAAATAGTTCTCATTTTTTCTTAAAAAATAAAATTATCGAGATTTTTTTTTTGATTTTTTAACTTTAAACTAAAAGACAAAAACTTAACCTTAAATTTCTTGCCAAACAAAACATTAAGTTAATTAGAAATTTTTTAAAATGAATTTTAAAAAGTTATTTTTTTGTTTTTAATATTTTTATATTTGGCATCCATATTAATAAATAGATCTCGACGAATAAATTGTAAAAGTATAAATTTTTTAATAAAGAAATGTGTACAATAAAACCTAAAAAATGTTTTAGAGTTAAATTTTAAAAAATATAAAAGTAAGTACGAGACAGCAAAAGTAAAGAATGTTCATTAAATTATTAACGGTTAATTATTTCGGTAATTTATTTTTAGAGATTTAGTATTTTCGTATATTTTTATGATCAAAGCTATTTATCATGTAGTATTTATTAAATAGATCATTAGTGCAAAAAATTAAATTAATTAGATATTGATAGTTATGTGATCAGTTCACATTTGTTTAAAAACAAATGAATAGTAAATATAATTTTACAAAAAATAGTGTTAAACAAATATAATCAAATCATATAATTATATATATCCAATTAACTTAATTTATGAAATTAAGAAATATTATAAAATAAATGATTTCAATTATACAAATATGTTAAGAAAATAAAATATTAAATAAAGCACAATATAATACTATTTTAAACCCAATAATTTTATAACTATTTTACCTAAATTGTTTTGAAGTATCTATTCAGTCATTTTTATTTCGGTCAAAAAATTCGTGTAAAATAGTATTTTCAAAAAGAAAATATTATTAACCAATACAAAATCTCCAAATTTATGACTAAGTCCCATTACCAAGTTAAACCACTTAAATATTTCAGTGGGTTGTATAGTGGATTTTACTATATCCACATGTTAATTTTTAATTACGTCTTATCTAGTATCAAGATTAAAACTCATTTTTAAATTTTTTTTAACTAAGAAAATATCAAGAACCTAAATAAATAAATAAATAAATAAAACTAAGAATCAAAACTAGTTTTTAATTTCTTCCTGTTCGAATTCTAATTAGAATACAAAATGCAAAATTAAAAACAAGCCAATTCTAATACTTAGTAACAAATGGCAAACACATGTGTGCGGTGAATCTCAATTTCATATGTCAATAGAATTATACATTAAAATATTTTACGAGAAAGTTAAATAGAGAGGAAAAAAAGTATGATCTATTTTGTGAAAAAATGCCTTCTGCAAAAAAACCGTTGTCGTGAGATCCGTAAGTTTTGACAACAACTTAATAAAAGTATAAAAAATTAAAATGATTAATTTTTCTTTTCTTTCTCGTTAATTTAACGAACACAATCTAAGCCATAAAAAATTAGAAAAATAAAGAAAAGAAAAAAAATCATGAAGGGAATATGTATTATTTTGTATATTTAGAAAAATATTATTTTACAGCCCAAAAATAATTTCTAGAGTCTACGAATGATAAAAGTTGCATTTCTTTTGTTGGTCTTCGGTACTTTATCTTTAGTGGATTTTTTTTTAGTTTTATTTTTTATTTTTTACTTTTTTGATTTTAGTCACCGAGACAAACTAGTGTTTTTTTTTATTAAAAAGACCAAAATGTTAAAAGAATTCAAAAAAGATAAATATACAATAAAATAAGACAATAATTTAGATTTATTTTACTCTTTTTGTATTCCGTTAATTTTTTTTTGTTTTAGATAATTTTTAGATTTTTCATTCTGTTTCGATGAGAATAATTAAAAAAAGTTTTAAAAACTGATGAAAAGATGCAAAGAGTTTCGGAAAAATTTTAAAAAAAAAGCCAAATAAAACTTTTTTTTTTTCACAAACTAGGCCTTATTGACACTTGTTTTTTTTTTTTTAAATTATCAATAGTAGTTTCATAGTGTGTTTGAGATGTGCATAATTTTTTTAAAAAGTTTTTTAGAGAAATCAAAAGATATAACTTAAAAGCTGATTTTTTTATTTATAAAAGCCAACTTTTTAAAGCCCAAATGAGGCCTTAATTAATTGTGAAAGTTAACTAATCCTTGTAAAAGTGTAATTTATTATTGGGCAAAAACACACATAGATGGTGTTTGGTATAGCTAAAATTTCATATGAATTTATAAATTATAGTTAAAAATATATACTTTACAAGTATTTATTACAATTTAAGTAATAAGATTTGTATTCGTAAATTTAAAATAAAAAATTATAAGTAAAAAATCATAAACACACGTTTACTTTTTTTTATTTGTTATTAAACTATAAATTAAAAGTTAAAAATTAATTTATAACAAACATGACCAGATGAATAAAAGTGCTCGTTTAGAGGGAATAACACAAGCGAACAAAAAAGTTACCAATATTGCGATAAAATATATTAAAAAAATAAGGGGATGAATGCGAGAAAATCTATCAAAAGTTACCAAGAGTGTGTCCATATACTAATTTGTGTGGTTTTTATTTATTTTGCCTATTTTGCTTTTTTTTTATTTTTAAGTTAAATTTTTTTACTTTTTGATTGTCTCAATGCGAAAAATTTAAAATAATATTTTTTTATAAAAAGACAAAAAATTTACTAAATACAAAATTAAGTCACAATAAGTCAATAAGTTAGATTTTAAATTTCTTATTTTCGTCTTTAGTGATTTATTTTTATATTTTAGTTCAATATATTTATTTTTTTGACTCGTCTAGATGAGAGTAGTTCAAAAAATATAGTAATTTGATCAAATAATAATTTTTTTTTGTTAAAAAAAAAATAAAAAAAACAAATAAATCATTATTTCAAAAGTAGCCAATGTATCTAACCCATCAAGAACTTTAGACACAACACCGAAAACAAAACAGAAACAAATCCCACAACATAACGGGTATAATTCGTCACAAAACCAAAACCTGGCACTACCCCAAGTTTTTCAAAACTCCAAGTTGGTATGTGATAGCGGCATAATGGACACGAGTTGCTCCTCGTCAACCAGCGAGCAACACAATCGCTGTGGTACTTGTGCGAGCATGGCATCCGAGCAACTTCAAACCCAACACAAAGCTTTTCCAAACAAATCGCGCACTCGTCGATGGAGCCCGAATCAACAACCACCACTTTCTCTAACGTCGCCTCAATGGAAGAAGACCTAACCTCCGGCATCGCTTCAAAATTATCTGCAAGCATCATCTCTAACATGGCCAAGGCGGTTTCCGGCTCGATTTCATCATCCGATAACCATCGTGTATCATTCAGAACAAGCATAATAATTTCGGGAATGACTCGACAGTGATAATAAACACGGTAAGTTCCGACGGGAATACTCATCTCTCTTGAAGACGAAGATATTTCATTTACAATGAGGGTTTGATAATCTGTAGGAATTCGCATAGTAGTAAGGATGGGTGATAAGGCTGACCATGCAGCATTGTCGGATAGAAGTTGGCTATGGCGCACTACGTTTGATGCCTTGATCATGAATCCCGGTTGACCGTTTTGTATACATCGAAGGCGCAACTGTATGTGAATCGAAGCATCAAATGGAAGCGATAGATCATCAGGTACAGAAACATAACTCTCCTCTACCCGGAGGAAAAAACCTCTTTGTGTTGACATCTTGAACGAAGGGAAAAAGAAACTAAAAAGAATGAGAATTAGAAAACCAATGAAGAAAGAAAATTAAAAATCCAATGAAAAGAGAGATGCTAGGGAGAGACTTAAGTGCTTATTTATATTTATCTTGGCACAAGTCTTATAATTCAGCATGGATTTCTAAACAAGGATAGTATTCGTGATAACATAAAACACTTGTTCGAAAGGACTTCTTTGGACTTAAGGTGTATAAAACCATATTACAAATTTATGAACTATATCAAGAAATTTATTTATAATTTAAAATGATAAACCAAGATTAAATTATATGTGAAGTGAATTGTACCATAAGTAAATCCAAACCATTTATTTTGAATTATAAATAAGTTTATGAATATGTTTTATAAGTTTATAAGATAATTAAAATATATGTTCGGGGCCAACTCAAACACTCATCACTTTGGCTTCAGGATAAAGATTAAGGAAGCTAAGCATTATCTTTTAAAGCGGCCTAGATTTTTGGTAGTGGGTTTTTCGGCCCATTTTATAGAGGAAGAGATATATAACAAATAACACGTTCTAAGAACCCGGTCATATTCAATAAAAATTACATAACTTAATTAAAACAATTGTATAATGTTTTATTTTTAG
The DNA here is from genome assembly GCA_032270985.1 of Heliamphora pulchella. Lineage (NCBI taxonomy): Eukaryota > Viridiplantae > Streptophyta > Magnoliopsida > Ericales > Sarraceniaceae > Heliamphora > Heliamphora pulchella. The sequence continues at coordinate 3,635 of JAULJZ010076812.1, read as the reverse complement.
AAATATTTGGTGAGGGGTTTTAATTATTGTATTTGTTTAGGAATAATTTTTGTATACTTTTTGATTATTCCATAAAATTCTTTATATAAAATTATTAGAATTTTGCACAGTTTTAACCCAAATTCTTTATAGTTGAAGTCTTTCCTCTTTTAGCTTTTCTTATTATAAGGTTTTTGCTATGTGATTGTATATTTCTATTTCAAATATATATTTATATTACTTTAAATGATTAAACGAGGTCATATTTTTCCTTGTTTTAATCATTCTCAATTGAGACATGATTTCTATTAACGGTAATTGAGTGAAGAATTTATTTTTGTCCTCGTTTTTTTGTATTTGTTTAATATTTTGTGAATGCTAAATTTGTCATTATCTAGTTTTTTTTTTGTTATTTATAAAATATTAGTATATTGTATATTATTTTTTATTGTCAACAAATAAGAAATGTCTCACTGTATATTGCACCTGTAAGTTTGACACTGATATCATATTCTAAATGTTAATTGGAAAAGTTCTCATTTTGACTTTTTTTCTATTTATATAATTTCTCATTTTATTTTAATTCCGTGTGTGCAATATTTGTTTGTTATATACTACTTTCAAGTTTTCATTTTTTAAAAATTTTTATATCACTATACATCTTGTTCTGTTTGGGATCAAGAAAAAAGCTAAATTTAAAAACTATCCCAAACAGATTTACGACCAGTAAGTTCTAATCAATATATTTTATATTATATTAAAAATGGATGTTTATGACAAAAGTTGCGAAATTTTAAAATCTAAAACACATAACTAAACATTAATTTCATATCACCAATGATGTAGTTATCAATCTCATCAATTTATTTGCAAAGTACATAATCAATATAAAAAATAATAAAGTTAGAGAAAGTCGAATATATGATCTCTAAATTTGGGACCAGTCCCCCATTAAGGATTTTAGACCATTGACAAAAGAATTTAAAGGAAAAAGAATTTTGGGATTCGTTTAGTTTTATTTGCAAGAAATTAATTTAACTAAAAATTATATTTTTAACTTTCTTGTGATGCATAATTTGATACTTTTTATAAGATCTATTTTGTATATATAATGATTTATGCAAAAGATTGTTATTATGGGATTCATATTGTTTATTGCGATAACTGAGTACACTTGTAAAAATATGAAATTATTATTATTTTATTGCTAAATGAACAAAAAGAGAGAAATAAATAAAGGACATGAAAGAAAAGCGAGAACAAAATCTTTTTGGAAATTAAGACCGAAAATACAAAAAAAAAAAGAAAGAAAGAAAGAAAAAGAGCAACCATATTCACAGAAATTATTGACTTTCCTGTATATGTGATATGTCGCATTCCAAGCAGTGGTTGGATGCATAGAAAAACCCACATCTTTAGTGTGGATTTTTTTTAATCATTTATTTATTTTTACTTTTTTCAATTTCACTCATCAAGATAAACTAAAAAAATCTAAAAAATTATATTAAAAGGTAAACTATTTTTCTTAAATTTTTTTTATTAAAAGTTGTAAAGAATTTAGAAAAAGTAAAAACAAGCAAAATATAGGCTCTTTTTTTTTTTACCCCAAACTAGGTCATAATTGAATAAATAATCAAAACAGTGTAGGAGAGGAATAGAGAAAGATAGGGGTAAACAAAAATCATTTGAGGCTTTAATAATGCAAGAAAACATATATAAAATGAATAATTACAGAAAAGTAATCACAAAAGTATTGAGGCTTGGTTTTGGACAGTAAGTAGGAACTTTGAGGGGACGCTAATGTGATTTTATATTTTCTCCATAATTCTAACGTTTTAGAAGGATCAAACTTAAAAATCCAACAAAGTATTAAGCGCTGATAAATATTTTTAAAGAAATATAATGATGTTCTTCTCTTCTAGTCTATGCAATTTGAATCTAATTTTCGACTGTATCTCATTATATATACACTGATCCATGAAACCCGAATAATAGAATTAAGAAATTTTTATAAGAATCATAACAATAGAAATTAAAAAAAAAAAAAGAATATCAGTTTGGATAGAAACGAGAAGAACAGTAAAGGGGAAAAATAAAAAAGTCTCATCACTTAATCCAAGATTCCAAATGTGTACATTCAACTAAAAATCTCACAAACTAAAACCAAATCATGACTAGAAACAATACAAATCATTACTGAATCCGAACGTAATCAAGATTACAACTCGGAATCTCATAACGACACAATGGACACAAATTACTCCTCCTGAGCCACTGAAGAAGGCAGTCATGGTGATACATATGTGAACAAGGCACCCGTTCAACTTCCAACCCAACACAAAAATTTTCCAAACAAATCCCGCACTGATTGACAGAACCCGAACCATCAAGCACCACTTTCTCCAACGGTCCAATACAGCACGTAAGCCTCGACGCCGCCTCCGCCGCTAATCTATCAGGCACCAACCTAGCCAATGCCGCCGCTGCCTCTGTTTCATCTGGTGATAACCGCGTGTCGTTCAAAATTAGCATAATAATTTCAGGCATGACCTGATGGTGACAAACGCGGCAAATTCTAACCGCATTCATCTCACTTGCAGACCAGGATATTTCACGTATCAACGGGATCTGATCGTCTGTAGGGATTTTCATAGCGGTAAAGACGGGCGATAAGAGTATCGGCGCAGTGTCATCGGATTGTAGGTCGCTATGTGGAACTACGGCCAATAACTCGATCATAAACTCAGGATCATCGTGTGGTATGCGTCGAAAGCGTAAATTTATTTGAATTGAATCGTGGCACGGGTACGACAGAGATAAATCGTCAGATAAAGTAATATATCTCTTTTTTACGTTGATCAAATAATCTCTGCGACGTGTTGACATCTTGAACCGGAAGGAAAGAAATCGAAGGAATCAGAAGCGAAAATCAGATGGAAGGAAAGAATGGAACTTTACTGCTGGGGCTGTGATTATTTCTGTTGGGGAATGGGGCTGTGATTATTTATATTGCGGCTATATATATATATATATATATATATATATATATATATCATACTTTGGCTTTAGGATTATGTGATACCGAGACGAAGAAGCGGTGAAGATCTATGAAGCCGAGCAGATCTATGTTTCGTTGAGGATTTTTCGGCCATTTTTTCAGGGGAGATATACACAACCCGTTCCAGGAATAATGTTTTATTTTTAGGAAAATCTGGTGCGGAATTCTATTTTCAATATTTATTTAAGAATAATTCATGTACTTTTTAACTATCACGTAAGATTTACTTATAACATTTATTAGTATTTTAGACAGTTTTAACTCAAATTAAATTATAACGCTATATATATTATTTGTTAAAGTCTTTTTATTTTTTATTTTTTTTATTGTAATATTTTTGTTATACGATGTATATTTCTATTTTAAATATTTACATTACTTAGTGACAATATATACTAGCTTATATATATATATATATATATATACACAAATGGTTATATTTTTATTGTTTTACTAATTCTTTAATTGAAACACAATTTGTATTAACATTAATGGAGTGCAAAATTTATTTTTCTCTCATTGTTTTTTGTATTTGTTTAATAGCATTATCACTTTTTTTCTTTACAAATTTTTAATATTACCTTGTTATAGAAAATGA
>JAULJZ010076801.1:0-12845 GCA_032270985.1 Heliamphora pulchella | reverse complement strand
ATTATTGTAATTGTTGAAAGTTAATAAAGATGTATTTTCTGGATCACCGAGCATGTATATATTTTTGGCGTTGGATTTTTCCAACAATTTTAAGAATGAGATTGTCTCCCAACAGTACAGAGATCTTTTGGGATGCTGACACGTCCCACAAGGTGCAAAGGATGCAGCCGTATACTTGAATGCTGTGACTGTGAACTAATTGTGCGAACCCTGACAATCGTGACTTTCAAAGGTTGGGGCCTGTTCTAAGATCATAAAAAGGTCGTGGCTGTGAAAAATAAAGTTCACGGCCTATTCTAGAATCACAAAAAAGGTCACGGTCGTAAGCACAAGGACATGGCCTGGGTTAGGATTATAAAAAGGTGGCAGCCGTGATGATTAAGAAGGTCGCAACTTGAAGGTTTTTCAATAATGGGTGTTTTTTTTTGTTTCGAATTGAAATTTGGACATTGTAATCGCTTGGAAGCATTTTCGAGCATAATTCTATTCTTTGGTTATTGGAGAGCATTCGAAATGAGTACATAAGATTTGTCCTGGTCAAATTAAATTGTTTATAAATAAAAATACCACATAAATTTATCACATAATATTCTAAAAATAGGTAATAGTTACTCGATAATTGCACCGAATAATAGAACATGGGAAAGTGATGACTCCACCAGCACCCCATTATAAAAAATTTTATTGATGTGGGAGACGTGACCCCAACCTTATATCCGACAAGTTGGCGGTTTCCAAGATTTTAAAGGAATTGGGGTAATAATATATGAAAAATGTTAAAAAATTAATAAAACTGATAATAAATAAAAAAATTACTAACTATTGGGCCCACATATTTTTTTACTTGTTTATTATTCATAAAGTTTTATTTTTAAAAATTATTAATACTATTATTGACTTTTTTACTCCTAAACTAATTCTGAATATATATAGATTTCATTTATTTTGTTTTTTTATACACATTTTTTTTATTTTATAAATTTTTTTTTTTACGTTTTCATATTTTACGATGCATAATTTTTTGTGATTAAATTTGTTTAGATTTTGTTCGTGTCATATCTCATAAGTGTATTCATACTTAACAATATTTTATATAAAATAAGAAAATTATGATTAAAATTTGATTTTGCCTGTTTTCATATATATATATATATATATATATTGTTTATTTTGTACTCTATAGTAATTAAATTTTTTAAATTTAACTCCACAATTAAAAATGGGGAATAAATGAACAAGGATATAAATTGAGAATTTTTTTTTATGTATTGAAAACGAGATATTAATGTTCAGCACACAAATGTTGTATACATAATATTAAATAAAAAATAAAAGCTCATTGAAAACATTTTTTTAATTAACATTATACGAGAAACTAGAGTTGAATGTACAAATACGATATGAATTCAAAAAGTTTTAATTTATTAAAAATAAAAAATTAATGTCCAATGTAAAATATTGTGGAAAATATGATTTCTTTTTGAAAATAATATTTTACCGATTTAATCAATCATAACCATGATAAGAAGCAACGAGAAGAAAACACGACACTGGTTTTTTACGTGAAAAAATTCAACACGGATAAAAAATCACGGGACTACTAAGTCCAAGAATCAAACACTATAGCACGAACAGTTACAATATAAATTACAGACTCTTTAATTGAATCCTCAATCTTATAGTCCTAAACTTGTATGCCGAATTCTCGTTCATTGTTCTTCTTTTGATTCCAATGCAATGAATCCTCGTAGCAGCTTCTCCGGCAAAATTCTATGTCGAAACTTAGAACGTTGTCTAAGATTTTACTCGAATGATCTTCATGATTTTGGGCCTCGAAACACACTTTTGATTATGCACAAGAGCTCTAAATAATTGAGTATCAGAAATGTTTTTGTGACTTGTTAATAACCTATATATAGATCATTTTAAAACTAAGGCTGGCAGACTTTTGATCTGATTAGATCTGCTAGGAGTCCGCTTGAGCGGTCCTTTGGGCGCTCAAGTGGTCAGGTGGCCGAATGTATCTGTCGAATCATGCTTTGGTTGCTTGTACCATTGGCTTGTGCAGTTGTACTTTGGTCTCCTACTTCAATCGGAATACTTAATCAGCCCAAATATAGATATACCTAATTACTAGCATGGATAGATTTAATCTATCCAACCTTTATCCTAATCTAGACTCACAAACTCACTCAAACTCTTAACACTTATCCTAACTAAAAGACATATATATAAATAATATCACCTCGAATTGCCATAAAAACAATAATAGAAATTAATACTATTAATTTTTTTACAATCTCCTCATTGGAAATTCCAAGTGAACAAAACACAACCTATCTGAAACTAGTCTCCCAAGCAATGTTCTTCAATCAACAAAAAGCTTCTTCTAACCCTTCAAAACAAACAACCAAGCAACCACAAATCGAAGAATTAAACAAAAAATAGAAGATAAAGTAGAAATGCCAATTGTCCCAAAAAAAGAAAGATAAAGCGCATGCATCCAAAAAGAATAGTCATTCAAGAACATACATGTAGTCCAAACATATCCAAATGAAATAGAACAACCTAAGTCAATATCCATAATCCAATATCCAAAAACTCAAAACTAAGAGCAAAAGCACCATCAAATGTATCATCAGAACTATATGTACTTGTACTCCAAAATTACCTGTAACTGTCAACTCCAAAAAAAAAAATACATGTACTCCCCCTTTGTGTCACCTGGAAAAGACTAAAGAACCATCACCAGGAAGAAGTCCTCGTAGCAGTAACTCTAGTTTGTCAGATCGAGCGTCCAGGTGCTGTTGAAGACTGTCTATGTGCTGCTGAAGCCCGTCAAACTTAGCCGCAAGAGAGGCGAATCTAGCGTGGAGAGAAGATCGAGACGATTCCCCCTCTGGTCAGATGGGGTGGAGGCATAAGGGATATCATCTCTGTCGTCCTCCTCCTCATTGGAGTCAAATATGGCAACAGGAGTAGGGATGTGTGCAAAACTCTGTGAGTGAGTGCACCTGCTAATAGATTTGATGATGTGCACAATATGCAAACCGATCAGGGGACGAAAAGTGGGTATGGACCAAATGTAGTTGGTAAGGAATAGACCATATGGTAGGGCAACCGTTTTGTTACCGTGGGCAACTTTAAGCATGGACTGTAAAAAAATGCGTATAAGGTCTATCCGTCCACCCTGACTGATCATGAAAAGTTCTAACCTTCGCTCCTCATTAATATTAGATACATGACCTATAGGATGAAAGTTGGCACTAACAATACTGTTCAATAGATGTAAGGAGGGAGTCAGTTCTTTCTAGAAGATGTAGCCACCTACCCATTCCCTTTGTTTGCCACACAGGACTATGGCAATCTCTTTGTATGACCAGCGGGGGTTGGCTAGTACAGGTGGATAATCTACAACAGGGAGACTAGTATAACCCATGTATGCAACAAGAGAATTAGGGTCCATGATGATATGGTTTCCTCGAACATAGGTTTTAAACTTAAACCACCGGGTCTCTAAGTCATACATGTTAGAGTAAAATTCTCTAACGGGGTCAACCATGACTTCACCTTCAACTTGATGGGAAGGGGTCCACCCTAGTTTTCAAACATCTGTGGGATGTGAAACTCAGCAAAGTCAGACATAATTACCTTCTTTTCTAACAGAAGTGGCCTGTCAACAAACAAGTGGGTGAACTTCTCTTCATCTTCTAGAGACCGAAACCGTGCTTTAGCAAATTGAGTTGGAGTTCGCCCAGTTGTTTTCTTAGTGCATGGATGCATGGTCTTGTGAAGATAATACACATGACAAGAATTAGTGCCTGAAACAATGTTCTGAGTCAAGTTTCAAACCAATATGCATTATCATCAGTGTATACCCAATTTCCCTATTAGGTGCACCATTCAAACGCATGAGGTAATGACACATGTACAGCTAGGAAGAACCATTGTGCAATAAGTGTTAAGATAGCACAAGCTACGATGCCTCAAACACATAAGAAGATGCAAACATATAATGTAGACATCGCAATCAAGGTAGGATAACTAGAGAAAGCAAGGAAATTGTTCACATAGATCAACGGTCGAACATGTGTTGTGCATGACAAAAAAAGGTGAAAATAACATGTATCTAAATCCCCAATTACAAACCAAAACAAGGACCAAACTATGATTCGAACCGCAAGAGAACCCCAGATTTGGTTAAGAAGAAAACCCTATGTGCGATAAAGGGGAAACCCTAGGTTCGGCCAAATGTCCTATGGCCAGAGGCAACCCAAACCCTAGTTTGTGGGGACCAGGGAGAATGCACACAGAACAAAAAAACTTGATTTTGACATTCAAAGAGAATGAAAAACACCAAGGTAAGAGACAAACCTCAAACACAGATAAACAAAAACTAACTGAAACTCTAATAACTAGAAACGATTAAAACCAAGCAAGAATCAAGTGGATCTGTTCTTACCTGTGTGAAGCAAGGACCAATTCAAGCCCAAAAGTACAAAAATGGAGCAAAAATTAGCACGGGGACAGAGATGCCAAAAGTGTTGGTGAGAGATTTTGGGAATAAAGAACTAAAACTTACGGTGCCCTATTTTTAAAATCTAGTTTGTGGCAGTCTGCTCGAGCACTCAAAGGGCCGCTCGAGCAGTGATGGGGCAGAGAACGAGCCCCCCCGAGCGCATAGAAGGCCGCTTGGGCGATGTGCAGGCTGATGTTGAGAACACTTATACCCGCTCAAGTGCACAAAAGCCGCTTGAGCAAAGAACAAACTGAGACAAAAGGCACACTTTGGCTGCTCGAGCGCACAGAGGTCGCTCGAGCGGGACACTGGCTGAGCTAAAACCAAAAGAAGCAGAACAGAGAATTTGAAAGGTGCAAAATGTTGTATTAGCATTTTGGCAGAAGACGACATAAGATCTAAACAGAAAAACTAGAAGAAAAAAAATACTACACTGTAACTCAAAATCTCTAAAAGATAAGCAAAACCCATTTGTGAAACATGGGAAAATAGAGTCACGAAAACATGTCAAGAGAGCTTATAGAAGTCTTGCAGCAAACCTTCGAAGGACTTAGACATAGAGACAATGGTTAATATATGTAAGATCAATAAACGTTAGACACAACGGGAAATCAGTTAAGAAACACACATTTTGAAGTCAAACTAAGTAGGGATGTACGGAAGCTCCCCCTACAAAGAACTCTATATAAAAAAATTATGCTTTATTTGGCAGCTGTCACACTAATACAAATGAAAAAACAAGATTCGCATAAGTAGCCATTTTCATTAGAATGAAAGAATAGTTGCATACATGGCGGAAAACACACTAAAATGAATGAGAAAGCATGGTTCATATAGGTAGCCATTTTCACAAGCAAGACAAAATGTATAGCATAAACAGCGACTTTCACACTACAACGAACAAGAAAGCAAGGTTCTTATAGGTAGCTATTTTTGTAAGCATTATATAGCACACAATTCTAAGTGAGAGCAGAGCAGTGAGTAGATAATCATATGGGAGTGGTTATAGACATTAACATCAACAATAGAATTCTACTATAATGGTCAATCAAATAGTGTTTCTCAACCCATATCATGTCCGTGTCACATGTATAATTAATCGCACATACAGTAATCATTACATGAAAATTTGTCCCAATGATTCACAGTAAGCTTATTCTTTACATGTCTTCCTGACAGCGACCCTTTAGACAATATTTTGAAGTGTTTCACACAGGATTAAACCACAAGTTCAAATCAAGAGAACAGTTGTAGAGAGAACAAACTGTGAATAACAAAAAAAAAACAAAAAAACACATTTTTTTAAAATTCAAAATGCCAATTCCAATAGATTTCCAATGAAATTCAAACCGAAGTGCTTCAAGAAGTTTTGTCAACAAATCAGCCAATTGCCTTTCAGTGTTAATGTACTCAAGAGTGATAATATTACTCTCAATTAACTGAAAAATGAAATGGTGTCTAATGTCAATATGCTTAATCCTAGAGTGTTGAATCGGATTTTTTAAAATGTTTATAGCACTTGTGTTTTCACAGTAGATAATAACAGACTCTTGGTCAAGACCATAATCAGACAACATTTGTTTCATTCAAAAAAATTGAGTACAACAACTACCAACAGTAATATACTCAGCTTGGGCAGTGGATAAGGATATAACATTTTATTTCTTACCATACTAAGACACCAAATTGTTACTGATATAGAAGCAACCTTCTGATGTGTTTTTCTGTCATCCGCCCATCCAGCCAAATCAACATCAGAAAAACCTGCAATGTTAGAATTAGTATCTTTTGAGAACCAAATGCAAAACTCAACAGTGAAATTTACGTATCGGATGATTCTTTTAACAGCAGTTAAATGTGATTCCTTTAGATTTGACTGATAGCGTGCACAAATATCAACACTAAAAGAAATATCAAGTCTACTGGCTATAAGATACGATAAACTTCCAATCGTACTTCTAAACATGGTTTGATCAACACTTTGACTTTTTTCATCTTTTGACAATTTCACAGATGTACTCATATGGGTTTGAATGGGTTTAGTAGATTCCAACTTAAACCTCTTAACTAGGCCTTTAGTATATTTTGACTGTGAGATAAAAATTTTATCATTAGACTGTTTAATCTGTAAACTTAGGAAGTAGTTTAGTTCACCTACCTTACTCATTTCAAATTCCTTATACATACATTCAGAAAAATAAAGGTCAAGAGATTCACAGGTAGAACCAAACACAATATTATCAACATATATCTGTGCAACCAAAATATCTTTCTTGTCATTTTTAATGAAAAGAGTTTTATCCACACTTCCTCTAATGAAACCATGATTAACCAAGAAGGTGGTTAGGCATTCATACCGTGCTCAGGGGGCTTGTTTCAGCCCATACAAAGCTCTTTTGAACTTATATACGTGATCAGAATGGTGTAAATCGTCAAAACATTTAGGCTGTTCAACATAGGCCACTTCCTTCAACTGGCCATTTAGAAAGGCACTTTTCACATCTATCTGGTACAATTTGGAATTCAAAAAACAAGCCACAACAAGAAGAATACGAATAGACTCTAATCTAGCCACAGGTGCAAATGTCTCGTCAAAATCTATTCCTTCTACTTGTGTGTACCCTTGTGCCACTAGCCTACCCTTATTTCTCACTACAGTCCCTTGTTCATCAGACTTGTTCTTGAAAATCCTCTTAGTGCCAATGACATTAGCATTCTCAAGTCTAGGCACTAACTCCCAAATATCATTATTGACAAATTGTTCGAGTTCCTCATACATAGCATTTGCCCAACAACCATCAGTCAGAGCCTCTTTCACATATTTTAGCTCAATCGAAGACACGTAACACAAATGACTTACCTGATTTTGCATTTATCGGCATGTCATCATTGGTTTTGTTACCTCTCTAATCACCTGTTCCAATGGATGATTTAGCTTAACTTGTGAGCAGAGTTCCAATGCTGCTTGCTCCTCTGGTGCTATCACAATGTCAGAACTTGTATCCACAATTTGTTTAGGGGAGGTAGACCGAACTGGATCCTCAAGTATCTAAGAGTCAGCCTGATCTGCTTTCGGTATTAATGCCTCTTCAAATTTTCATGTGTCATCAACGATTACATTAATAGATTCCTTAACGATAGAAGTACGTAAATTATAAACTCTATAAGCTCTACTATTAATGGAATAGCCAAAAAATATCCCATCATCGCTTCTAGAGTCAAATTTACCTAACTATTCACGATTTTTTAAGATGTAGCATTTGCTCCCAAAAGTTTTGAAATATCTCACATTAGGCTTCCTACCTTTCCATAACTCATAAATAGTCTGTTTGGTGTCAGGTTGTAAATAAACTCGATTAATAACATAGCATGTTGTATTTACGGCCTTGGCCTAAAATTTGAGAGGAATGTTTTTACCATAAAGCATAACCCTGGCCACCTCCTACCACCCTATTTTTTCGTTCCACTATACCATTCTGTCATGGTGTTTTGGGAGCAAAGAACTCGTGTTGGATTCCCTATTCGTCACAAAATGTTGAGAATTATGAGTTCTCGAATTCTCTTCCATGATCTGATCTAATCTTTGTGATATGCTGATTCTTTCCTTTTTGTTTATTGTTCAACTTAAGGCATAGGGATTTAAAAACAGCAAACATGTTAGATTTTTCTCTCAAAAAATTCACCTAGCTAACTAAACCTAAAAAACTCATCTACAACAAGAAAGATATATTTCTTGCCACCGTTACTTTCAATTCTAGTTGGATCCATAAGATCTATGTGAAGAGGCTGAAGGGGGTATTGAGTAGCAAGCTGATTTATTTTCTTGTGAGAAACTTTAATTTGTTTACCAAGTTGACAAGGTCCACACACAACTTTTGTAGAGCTGCTCAACTTTGGAATGCCGTTAACCAATTCAAGATTTGCAAGTCTAGATAAATCCTTATAATTTATGTGACCCAAAAAATGATGCCACAATTCAGTTTCATCAACTTTGACGGAATGACATGTTAGATGGTTTTAGGCAAAATTCCTTAGCAATTGTCAGAAGTTCGAACACCGTGAATAACAATTTTTTTCTTTTTATCTAAAATTAGACATTCAGTTTTAATAAAAGAAATTCATGGTATGTATCGCACATCTGACTAATGCTCAGTAAGTTTGCTTTCAAGCTGTCTACGAGGAGGACATTGTCCAATTTGGAAAGCCCTAGAGAGCTAATGGATCCTCTCCCAATAAACTTGGACGAGTTTCCATCCTCAAATGTGACAAGTCGTCCATCATATGGATCAACACTCAAGAAAATGGGCTTATCACCTAACATATGTCGGGAACAACCGCTATCCAAATACACATAAAAGAATTTTGAGCTTTTACAGTGGTGTGAACTACATGACATTTTAAATCAAACTTCCGAACCCAGACAGCACGAATTTTTGGAAAAGGTTTTGTTTGAGTGCTGGGTTTCTGGTCATAGTATGGTTACTGCCAGTTGGCTGCTCGACCGCCTAGAGGGACTGCTCGAGCGCTCGGCTACCAGTGATCAAATTCGTCTCTCTGCCAGTGGTCCACTCGAGCGTACAGAGGGCCCGCTCGAGCGCACAACTGCCAGTGAGCTTTATCACTTCTCAGCTAGTTGAGCGCTCGAGCGGTTAGACTGTCAGCTCGAGCGCTCACCTGGTCGAGATTTTTTGTGTGTAACAATCTAATTTATCATGTAGCTTTTTAGATTTTCTTCCATGTTGATATGAAGACTAAAATTTCAATTTCCTACAAAACGGCCTGATATGACCCATAATACCACAATAATGACAAATAAGAACAAAATTTTAAAATCTAGTAAATTGTGGTAAAGGTTTTTTAACAAAATTTCTTGATATTTCAGACTTGAATTGATTCGAATTTTTGAGAATTTTTTCTTTTCCTGAAGGCATGCTGACAACTTTAACAAAGTTGATTTTACCTGCAATCTTTGAACTGGATGAACTTTCAACTTATCCTAACCCAATTCGATTTGGAGCAACTTTTTGGACACTCAGGATTTCTTCCAAACTCAGGGATCCTGCATTTATTTTCTTGAGAGTAGTATTAACAGTTAATAGTTTAGATTCCAACTCTCTGATTCTTGCATCACTTGCCTCAAACAGAGATTTCGAATTTTATAATTCTAGTTCTAAATCAGAAACCTTCAATTTGAGATAATCACAAGACTCAATAAGTTCATTCCTCTGTTTATCAGAACTAATCAGTTTCTCAGTATATTCTGATTCTAAACTTTTGCTTTTTACTTTTCAGACTTAACCATATTCTTACTTTTATCACCAAATTTTTCAAATTTTGACTTGAAGTTAGATTTTTTATTTAAAATATTTTTTTTAACTTTTTCACAATAAACGCGATAACCTCATAATCAATTTATGTCTCATCAGCTGAGGACTCTAAATTAACCTCAGAAGATTTTAAAACAATACATTTTGATTTTTTGTCTGACAGAGTTTTGATCTGATTAGAATTGCATGGAGAAAAAACCGAGGCTGATCGACATGTAGAAATACTGAGGTTGACATGTAGAAATACAACATTCTCTTTTTATTTTTCAACAAGTTATCATATAAAAACTTGCGATGAAAAAAATAATAACGTAGTCAAATATATGCAAAAAAAAAAAACTTAAGGAGAGAAAAAAAAATCCACATGCAATTAATATTAATACAAATAAAATTTTAATTACAAATTATCAGAATAAAAAAAAATCTGACCATTTGTACCTATGGATTTATTTATTACTTGATGATATACTGACACTCAAAAAATAATGTAGAAAGTTAAACTTAAAAAATAATGTAGATATTTAAACTAGAAAGATAGAATCACATAACAAAAATATTCCAATTAAGAAAGTAAAAAAACAATAAACATTATTATCAAATAGAAAACGTGTGTATATATTTATATACTTCAATTAGAAGTAAAATTGTCTAAAAATACAAATAATTTTTAAAAATAAAATCTCATAGAATAATAAAAATAAATAAGACTTATTCCTAAAAAGTAAAGGAACAGGATTAGGGTGATCTCTGTCATTACAAAATAGAAGGATTGGAGAAATAGAAGGAACTTATATGAAAATATTACTGTGTAACCTGTAACATTAATTACATTTGTTTATTTGTTTGTTTCATAATCTATGTTGGAGATTGAACATTTATAACCTTTATTTGTACACACATTCAGTTTCAACATTTTCTTCACAGAAAAATTATGCACTCTCTTTTCAAATGGTGATTTGACTATAAAAGTATTATGGCCTCGTTTGGATAAATGATTTATTTGTTTATTTGCTTAATAAGCAAAAATATAAATAAGTAAGTTGGTCTGGGATAGTTGGCTTTTAAGTGACTTATTTGCTTATATTTGCTTATTAGATTAAATAAGCAAGTACGTTTGGGATAATTTTGGCTTAAATCATGCTTATTTGGCTTATTGACTTATTTGTTTATTGGTTTAAATTTTATTTATTTGTCTTTTCCTAAATGAAGTTGCTTATTTGAGGCTAAATAAGCCAAATAAGCAAATAAGCAATTTAGCCAAATGGGGCCAATATTTTATTTTCTCTAATTTTCTAGTTAAATTTGAAAACTGACAGTTTACATACATAAATGCCCCTAGCTAAGACTACATCCATGCTCTTGAACCAGCGACAATAATAGATTTCATAACTACAAATTTTAAAATATTATAACGTTCACTTTATAGTTTTGTCTTACATAAATTAACTATTTTCGAAATCTCTTATCGAGATTTATCAAATAAAATCTATGATAGATACAAAATCTTATAAAAAATAAATAAATTTCAATATTAGTAAAATTTTATTATAATGAGTTTAAAAAAGGTTATTGGGCTCCTTGCAAGCCTAATCATTGAACTTGGATAAAAAATGAGAAATTGGGCTAGGTTAGGTTTGGGTTTTTTTTTTTTTTTTGAAAGAGACGAGTTTTATTTTGAAAACAAAGAATTCTTGGATTTTGATAATTCAATTCTTGACATACTTTACTTCTCAATTTTTATCATTGGGCCGTATCACCTTGACAGATTTATGTATTAGGAATCGACACCTTAGAGTGTCTACATATATGCCTCTTTTTGATAGATTTTTGTCTAGTAACTTATGTGAATAAGTGAATGGAAAAGTCTAGAGACAAACTGATTTGTCTTGGTTCTAATGCTTGAGGAATAAAAATGGCAAAATAAAAATAATGGTCGTACCCGACTTTCTATCGAGCTTCATACATACAGCTTTGCAAGGGATCAAACCATTATAGTTCATGGCAAAGTTTATGTAAAAGTAAAACCATACCTTTGCGCTCGCTTGCTCCAAGATGGTGAATCATGTATTGATTGTAGGCCTTGAGATTCTTCTTTTTGAGTCAACAACTTGTACCTTCTAGGAATTCCTTTCTAGAGGTGACAACTTCTATGCCGTCGAGGCAAAATGCGTAATTGCTATGAAAATACTCATGGCAAAACACATTCCATTTAGGATCTATCTAATGGGACCAGAATCGTAGAAAAATAAGATGATGCATATGAATCGAATCAAACGCAGCACATAATACAACTAAAAAAAACTGAACTGCGTCACACCGTCGGGATGGATGGAAAATCGTCCAGACAGAATCCGTACGAGATAAACTGAAACAACTCCTGAACCCTGAAAACTAAAACCCGGTACATCCACAAGGCAGAATAAGAATTATACTTGTGTAATCCATCTAGATTGATCACGTTTCAGCACTTGAACTTGAATCTGAAGATCAACACGGCAGATCACCGGTAATCTTTTCTCCACTCAGATCTTCTGTTGTATTCTCGAATATCAAAACAAGAACAACGTGTGGGCTCTAATCCTTCTTGTTCCAAAACCCTGTATGGCTACCTTCTTCTCTTTCTGGTTCTCAAGTCACGTTGAAACCCTAAGAAAACTGAAGAATAATTCGTGTCTCGCGGCCAGAGTTATAACAGCATATAAATAGGTTACAACAGAGATATAAAGAGTAAATAAGAATCGAGATTCTAATGTAATTAGGAAAACCCACTTCAGCCTAGAAGCAATTTTCTAAAACATAAATTACAAATTATACCACTAAAGAATTGTAATTATACTCCAGGCCTTATTCTTAAAACCAATTATTCGAGCTCCCATTATTAAATGTTTATTATTCTTCCCACATTAATATTACATATACCCATCGATTAAATTAAATTACTGACAATTATATTTAATCGACCTCTTTAATAATTCCTTGAGATCTTTCGCTTAACTTAT
>JAULJZ010076790.1:0-12845 GCA_032270985.1 Heliamphora pulchella | reverse complement strand
CCATCACGATCGAATCGTAGTAATTTAATACTTTTACCCAAACGCTTCTCTACCTCCGCCTTAACTTTTTTGAATTTCTCAAATTATTTAGACTTACAGTGCATCAGGTTAATATATCCATACCTTAAGTAGTCATCAATAAAACTGACGAAGTACTCAAATCCACCTCTATCCCGGATTGTCATTGGACCACATACATCAGAATAAACCAATTTCAACGGTTCTTTAGCTCTATAGCCTTTGACTGAAAAAGGCCTTTTGGTCATCTTACCCTCTAAGCAAAATTCACAGACTAGAAGTGCCTCCACTTCCAATTAACTCAAAGGTCCATCTTCTACCAATCTATTTATCATTTTTAGATTAATATAACCCAAGCGTAAGTGCCAAAAAAACGTTTGATTCATTAAAGAAAAAAACTTTCTCTTATATGGTAAATTAGATATGTTATTCAATTCAGTTAGTTGCAGTATATGAGAGATAGAAAATATAACATACAGATCATCCACCAATATACCAGAGCAAATAAAATGTTTATTTTTCTTAACAACCACAGAGTCATTAAAATGAATAGAATATTTGTTCTTTATTAAACTAAAAATCAAAATTAAATTTCTTCTAATTGATGGTACATAAAGACAATCTTTTAGAAGCAAAAAATTCTATCTCTACTAAAACTGAGAGTGACATCTCCTACAACAAATACTACCACCATTATATTATTGCCCTTATGTAGGTATATTTTTCCATCACTGAGCTGCCTGATTTTTTAGAACCCCTACAAAGAATTACAGACATGATTAGTGGCTCTCGTATTTACACAACAGGTACCAGTAGATAACACCACTAAACATGTTTCAACTAGCAGTGAATAAAAATTACCTAATTTGTTCTGCTTACTGAGAAAAACTTGATACTATTTTTTCTAATGCCTAAACTAGTTACAGTGAAGCACTTGCCTCTCGACTTCTTCACACCAGCTTTTGCTCCCTTAACTGTTTTTGGAGTTGTGTGTTCCTATTTTTGAACACTTTTCTTCTTCTTGCCTTTCAGCTTAGAGGAAGAACTTTTTTCAGCCACATACACAGAACTTAGCTTCCTAAGAACACCCTTGTCTGCTTGAAGTTCTTTAAGAAGTTCTGCTAATGAAAGCTGAGCTTATTCATGGTATAGTTCAGGCAAAACTACTTAAAGCTATCAGGCAGTGACTGGAGTATGATATCGACCTGAGTTTTTCCATCAATTTTAGCTCCTAGGATCTTCAGTTCATTCAAAAGACTGATCATCTTCAGAACATGATCTCTAACTAGGGTACCTTCAGCCATATTTGTATTCATGAGACTTCATGACCACCTGCCTAGCAGCACGATTTTGATCCCCAAATATTTCTTTATGGTTCATAATCATGTCATAGTCACTGGGCATAAATTGATGCTAATGTTGCAAATCATTTGACATGAAAGCCAAAATGTAACAGCGAGCCATCTGATCAGCTTTCTGCCACTTCTAATGGGCCTGGGTTTTATGTTTGGTCGCCCCCTCATCAAGTACTGGTGGACAAATCTCAGTTAATACAAACTTATAGTCCTCAGCAGTTAAGATAATGTCCAAATTCCTTTTTCAGTCTACATAGTTTGGTCCCGTTAGTTTGTTTTCTTTGAATATAAATGTGAGATGATTGAAAGCCATTTTATTCATGAGAAACACATAATTAAAAATAATCGTTAATTATGATGAGCAAAATTTTAAATTTATTTTAATTTGGTTCCTTTTTCCATTTAAAAAAAAATTCGCCAGCAGCCTAGTACCATGTAAATAGCATGCCTCGATGGGAGGACGTCTACTATCTATCGTTTATCTAGACAGGCCAATTCTTTTTAATTTTACTATCTAGGTAACTGACCCTACCAAGTAAAATTATATAACTGACATAACTTTGGTCCAGTAAATAATAACAGTGACTTTGATAAAGAGAATACTAATTATTTACAACTAAACGTTAACCACCACTTAATCCCAAATCAATCGATTCGCAATAAACCCTTCAGATGGAGAAGTGATCCACACTAACAATTATCCAGAATTATCCCTGAAGGAGGTTTGTACTGACGATACTGTAATAAAACTGTCCGATAGGGAGGAAGACCTTACTACCAACACCCAGAATTAATTACATCACCTACAAACTGGTGATGGAGATCGCGGGATTTATCTGTGAATAAATTCTCTTTCTCACTTAAATTTTTAAAATATTTTTTGAGGGATGTAAAAATTCGTTTAATTAAAATAAATTTATTAATTTCGAAAACCACACGATCTGAAAAAATTCAAAATATTTTTTCGTATACACAATTTCAAAAATTCTAGTTTGCCAAACCATCTTTTTGTATTTTAATGAGTAACAAATAAAATTCGATGAATGCACAGTTTTTTCTTTAGTTTTTCAACTAAGGTAGTGATTAAAGGCATTCAATTATTTTATTTTATATTACATATTTTTTGAAAATAATAATTTATTTAGATTAAATATTTTTTATTTAATTAATTCAAAATTTGAAATTAATTCTACATTTTTTCAAGATATCCGATTTAATAAAAAAATTATCTTAAACGTGATATTTTGTAAAAAAATAAAATTTTTAAAATTTTTCCTTTTAATTAAAAAAACTTAATTTTCTTTTCTTTCACAAAATATTTAATTAAAATCGAATTTTTTGAATTAATTAAATTAACAAAAATATATAAAACAGATATATATCATCCACGCAGTTTATAAGAATATAAATGCAAGATATGTATATATCCCGATTTTATAATCAAATAGAAATTTTAATAAGTTTTAGTCTTCTGTTCAAAAATAAGCTGTAATAATTCAATCATATTCTGAATCAGCTTCCGGCATTCAGATTGCATCAGGATTCTTCGATTTGTAGTGATATACAAATATAACACTGTCGAGTCTCGAACATATCAGAAAACATGATCAAAATAGCCCAGAACCAGCCACCACCACTGCCAGACCACCGGCGCCGCCGGCGCCACCCAATGCTGCAACTTCATGCGGCTTTTGCTGCCACTCCCGAGCTCCATTTTTTATGCCATTTTTTCTAAAAAATAGCACTCAAAAAATAATATTTTTTGTCAAAAAAATGGATCAAAAATAGCCCAAAAATAGCTATTGAAAAGCCTCAAAGAAGCTGCCGTCGCTCCTCCCTACACCACTATTGCCTTACTGCCGCCCGTTTAGGCTTTTCTCATGGTGTTTTTGGTTTTTATTTTTTTTGAAAAATAGTACTGTTATCCAGCAACATGTTGCTTCGAAAAACGCCTCGAAAATAGTCCCAAACAAGCCTCGAAAATAGTCCCGAAAGGCTGCTGCTGCCGCCACCTGTTTGGTTTTTTTTCTGCCGCTTTTAGCTGCTGTTTTTTCCATCTTTTTTGGACTATTTTTCAGTAGTATTTTACTGCTATTTTATGCTTAAAAATCTGCTCAAAATCAATCTCGAAAACAACGCAAAAATCATTGAAAAATAGCCCCAAACCTCCCCTGGTGGTGCCGTCGGTGGGCATTTTTTGTGCCAATTTTTTTAGTTTTTTTGGGACCTATTTTAATACTATTTTTAAGCCTAAAATTTGTAGAAAAAAACTGCTGAAAAACCTGTCAAAAAATCGTGAAAAAACTATCGCGATCTGTGACCCGTAAATCCCGAAACCACCGCGGTGCCGCCACCTGTTCTTCGTGTTCTTCGAACCTTCAAACATGTTCTTATTTTACTTTCTAATAAATTAGAAAAAAAAACTTAAAGAATATATAATTTTCATATCGAAACCTATGTCCCATTAAGGCTCACAACCAATTTTAAAAAAATTAAACTATCACGATCAACCCTCGTGATTAAAAATTAATTAAATCATTATCCAAACCATTCAATCAAATATGAATATAACGATGATCATAAAATCGCGAATAGAACACCTACAAAATAAAGTTAACACAGTTTTAAATCTACCCGGCTCCTCGATAAACTGTAAACAAAGATCTAAATAGCTCTGATACCAATTGTTTGAGGCAAACTGCCAAGATCATTGATTTTGTAAATAATTTTTCAAAAATAAAAACTGGACGGACAATCTCCAAAATAATCTCCAGATTAAAACTTTTGATGTCGAACGATCAAAATAAAATCCGAGCCACCACAGTTAATTTAGATGAATACCTTTTCGGTCGATTCTCCAACTACGAACATTTGATTCCGAGTTGAAACTCCAATCAGACCTTCTATTGTATTTCATGTTGCGATTTCCGAACGTAGTGTGGGTTACAATCCTTCGAAATCTTGTACCGGCAAAACTTGGTCAACCTTAGTCTTGAAAGACGAGTTATTAATATGGTTCAGCTAATCCGCATATTTATAGGGTTACAGCAGGGACCTATGGAGTAATTATGATATAGACTTCTAGTGTAACTTAGATACCCATCCAGCGGTTTTTTTCAATTATGCAAACCTCTCAGCGGTATCTGTAATTATGAAATTTATGCAGCGATTTCAGTAATTTTTATAAAACACTAAATTACAGTTCACACCACTAAAGAACTGTAACTACACTCTATGCCATAATTTAAAGACCAACTTGCATTGAGCTCCTATTATTAAATGCTTAACTCATCTTCACACGTTAAGATTTTCAATACCTGCCAATTAAATTTAATTACTGACAATTTAATTTAATCGGCATCTTAAAAATTCTTTAAGCCCTTCTGCTTGACTTATTTGACTGCCGGATAATCAAATCTACCTGCAGGGTTTGGCTGAGTCAAAATTTATAAGCTTTTTAAAGGGGGTATCGTCAATCCTGAACTATCACGACGTGGATTCCGTCAATAATTAATATTCACCATATAATTAATACTGCTATCCAACTCACCGGGAATGCAGACCCATATAAGATTGCACCCTCTAATAAATCAAAATAACGAATATTAAATATACGTAAATAATAATTATTTCAGAATTAAAAACATAAGCACTCTCATAATAACTTTGGAGTGTGAATTAATTTATATAGTTATTATAAAATTAATTATCTCAATATGTCTCGTTCAATGCACACAAAGTGTACTAGCATAAAAAGTCAGAATAATAAACGATGCTATTATTTATTTCCTGTAACAAAGATAGGTATACTAAAATTCTGTACAATAGTCGTACCAATGGTTTGTCCATTTTCATATAAACTGTGAACCAAACTTATATTATGCAACAACCTATAATCTGGTCTTCTGTGTGCAAGTCATACTTTACACACCAGATTAAATATTGTATAGAATAAAGAATAACCACATATAACTTTAAAGAAATGATATTGTATACATTGCTCATTAAGATTCTCATAAAATAAAAAAATTAATTCTATTAAAATAAAATTAAATACTAAAACTAAATAAATTCATGATTTTCAGAATACAACCCTAACAAAACCTTCTTTAGATGCATCACAATACATCGTATATCTAACTTCTCGCTCGGGTATGATCAGGATAGGGGCACTGGTCAATCTCCTCTTAAGCTCCTGAACAGTAGTCTCATACTTATCATTCTATTCAGACTTTACTCCTCTCTGTGTCAACTTTGTCATTGGTCGTACTAGTTTCGAGAAATCTTGAATAAATCTCTAATAATACCCGGCTAAATCCAGCAAACTACGAACTTCAAAGACATTCCGGGGTAGTTTCCATTCCAAAATAGCTTCGACTTTAGCTGAGTCCACAGCTATTCCCTCTTTAGACACTATATGGCCTAAATTTCACTTCATGCAACCAAAACTCACACTTACAGGTTTTAGCGTAGAGTTGTGACTCCCTCAACTTCTGCAAGACAATCCTTAGATGCTGCTCATGCTCCTCTTTAGTTCTCGAATACACCAAGATGTCATCTATAAAGACTACTACGAACTGATCGAGGTAAGGTTGAAAAAAGCTTGTTCATCAGGCTCATAAAGACTCATAGGGCATTGGTTAATCCAAATGGCATAACCATGAACTCATAGTGCCCGTATCGTGTTCTGAAGGCTGTCTTCAAAATATCCTCCTCCTTAACTCAGAGCTGGTGATAACCAGAGTGAAGATCGATCTTAGAGAAATAGGTTGACCCTCGGAGCTAGTTGAAAAGATCATCTATACGGGTAAGGGATATCGGTTCTCAATCGTCACCTTCTTCTTGGCGAACAATGCCGGTGATCCCCACAACGATGTGCTCGGGTGAATAAAACATTTGCCGAGTAATTCCTGAAGTTGATTCTTCAACTTTTTCAATTTCGTGGGAGCCATCTTGTGTGCTGCGATCGAAATTGATGCGGTGCCTGGTTAAAGTTAAATCGAAAACTCGATATCTCGATGCGGTGAAAGTCTGGGTAATTCTTCTAGAAACACATCTTCGTATTCGCACACAACTTGTGGTAACTCGGTGGCTGACAGGGTGTTCGTACTAGCGAGAATACAAGCTAATATTGCAATGAAATTACTTGATGTACTCACTTTCTCATTACTCAGGGTCAGGGTTTTGCGTCATTCTCTTTGAATTCATACGATAGTTCCATCCTCTACTTATGCCCATATCTTCTTCTGTCAATAGTCGATGATAGCATGATGTCTAGAGAGCCAATCCATTCTGAGAATCACATCGGAACCGTTAAAGTCCATGACTCACAGGTCATAAGTCATAAGGGTGTCGGTTACTCTTAACGTACACGTTCTACAGACAGAGTCTACTAGCGTGTGATTTCCTAAGGGTGTAACGACGCTTAGGGTTTGATTTAACATTTTAAGTTCCAAGAGCAGATATTGTATACAGGCCAATGATATTAAAGAATGGGATGCTTCAGAATCAAACAATATTTTCACTAAGGTATTGAACAGCACGAACATACCTTATATGACTTGCGTATCCTCCATCTCCTCCTCTTGTAGGGCAAAGATTCGTTCTCCCACCGGTTGGTTTCTGCTGCCATTCCTTGCGTTTCCATGTCTTACTCCATTGTTCGGACCTCCCTAGCGCCTTTGGTTCTTGTTGAGCGGCAGCTTTTCTCTTCCATTCTGATGATTGATCGTCGGTCTAGGGGCTTGCACTAGTTTTGGGTATCGCGGCGGCTGGTTCTGGGGCTGTTTCCACTATTGAGGTTGGTTACCCAAATTCCTCTATGCTAGGTGTGGACACTCAAACTTTCTATGTCCCGGTTGGTGGTACTTAAAATAGACTATTGAAGAGAAATCCCTCGATCGTCCTTGCCTATTGTCCTGATGGTATGGTTTCTTGGGAATAATCCCTCAGTTGCTTCTCACGGGTCCTCTGTGGATGGTGTTTCCTCTCTTCTGACTCTAAATCTTTCATGAATCAGCTAGATCCTTCTCTACGAGCAAGGCGGCTCGTACCACTTGAGTGTATATCAGGAGTTGTAAGCAGATAACCCTCGTTCGAATAAACGATTTTAGACCCCACTCAATCTTTCGAGCTTTCGACTCTTCATCTGGTATAACGGTTATAGCAAAGCAGCTCAACTCCTCAAAGCGATTGACATACTAGGTTACCGTCATCTATCCTTATTTAAGCTCCAAGAATGCTCTAATTTATCCTTGATGGAAAGGAGCGGGGAAATACTTATCCAAAAATAATCCTTCGAACTGGTCTCAGGTTAAAGCTGCCGCATCCCGAGTATTGTCTATCATAGACCACCAATGGTCTTCTTCTCCTTCTAACAGGTGAGCTGCTAAAGCTACCCAATCCGCTTCAACTTGTACTCCCATCAAGTTGAACAACTTCTTGACGGCCCTCAGCCACTCCTCGACTACTCTTGGTTCTACTCCTCCTCTAAACGTAAGGGCTCGTTGTGTTATCAGCTTTGATAGGTATCACACTCGATCTCGTACATGAGAGCAGTTATTGTTAGTGGCAAGCTCTCGTAAAACTTGGGCTAACCCAGGTGCATCATCATCTACGGGTCCATTAGCTTGTCAGTGGTTCGGTCGTCTACCAGCCATCCTAGAATAAAAGAAAAGGAGGGTGTTATAGTTTGAGGGTTGTTTCAATTCTTGATTGTTTCCATATTTTTGGATCTTGTGGAGTTAAGTTTGAGATTGTAAAACAACATGTGGAGATTTTGAGAACAAACACTTGTACTTTATATATTCAAGTTCGGACACATAAACAATATAAGGTTTTAAAAGGTTCACACAGACACACATTCAACATTCAAAGGAAAAGAAAAGAAAAGATACAATGCATAGCTTGCTAGAGCCTAACTAGAACAGGTGCAAGTAGAAATAATGGACCACTGAATTACGCTTCCATGTTGCCTCGTAAATTCCATAGCAGTGCCATTGCACGTCCACATGCCAAATGCTGGTCAATCCCATACGAGCCTTACTAGTTATTGCCACCGGGATCTCCTTGTATGTTTTTGAATTGCTGAAGTCGATCACCGGGTTGTGTGGGTTAATAATCCCTCTCTCATCTCTCAGTCTCTGGGTCTGCAACCATCTAGCGTCTAGCATATCTTTAAGTCGATCTCTGAACCCTGGTGGTACTTTCAGACGGAATGTGGTCTCGCTACACCTCTCTAAAACTCTCAGGGGACCAATATATCGAGGAAAAAATTTGAGCTTTCTCCACTTTCGCATCCTTTTGGGGTAGACTCCAGCATATATCCATTCTCCCACGCGATAATCTCGGCTGTACTCCTGATGGCTTCGGTAGATAGCTGTATCTGTGACCTTGTCTTCATTAGATTCTAGCGGTGGTGCCTCTAGCGGGTTGTAAAGGATAGCAATCTCTCCCTCTTCCTCATCGTCATCCTCATCTACCTCCTCCATCTCTTCTTCCTCGTTAACTTGCCAATCAACAGAGAATATCCATGCCAACAAAATAGCATCAATGGGGTCCTGCTCCTCTATAGGTAGCTCTTCTCGATTCGAGTCCTTAGATTCTAAAGATGACCATGGTTCTCCCCCAAGTTTCACATCGGATGCCATCATAAGAGAAGAGAAGATCAGGAAGGAAAACTTAAGGTAAGGATTTTAAGTTATTAGAATTATAAGTGATAAATTAAATAATATAAACACTCTACAGAATTTCTACTACAGAACTCGTAGTCTCCTGTAACCCAAGGCCTGAAGGTTTACTGAACCTAGACTATGATACCAAGCTATGACGCCCTGGCTTCTGGGCACATTGGGACACATAAGTATAAGATAAAGGTTATTCTAACGATTTATTCATAGATATGTACTATAATAGTACATCATTAATTTTTGAAACGTTAGCAAAAAATATATAACGTTACAGTTTGACAAGGAAGATTACAAAAATTATAAAGAACGCCCGAAAACTAATATAAAAAAAACCAAAAAGAACGAAGTTCTTCATCTATGTCTCGCCGGGATCTACTTGCTCTGTAAACTCACTCTGATCGGCATAGTCTTCTTCGTAGTGAATCACTTCCTCCTCCTCACCTGTGGCACGAAGCCATGAGCCAAAACCCAAAAGAAAATTTTCCAAAATCTCTAACCAAACTCACGGCCCCAGAATTGCCAAAACGCATCTCATATAACACTTAAAGCCTGTATATATCAAGGAGACAGGCAATTTGAAAGATATAGCATGGTAAGGAAGTAAATATGAAAGCGACTAATTATGCAAGGAATGTAATGATGAATGCAATGTAAGTGCCCAACCCAACCATACTCCAAGAAATAGAAACATGAATTCCACGCTGGGAATTACAATAGTAGACTTTTGGTCCGTTGAACATTAAGTCATCATACGGTGCTTCGTTGTGAATAATAATCGCGTCACCTGGTTAAATAGTGCAATTGTTTTATTCAATCACAGCAGTGTGGGATTAGAGGACTTATTGCCGTTGCCTCAGGGACTTATTGCCATTACCCTTGGGACTTATTGTCGTTGCCCATATCATTGAAATAACCCACCCTTAAGGCCCATGATGTCATCGCCATGTGTTAACTCGAAGTCTAAAGCACATGACTCGGAATGCTAGCGACGAACCCACGATGCCCAACAACCTTCCATCATAATCATTTTTCATTCACTGGGGAACTCATTCCAAAATAAATTCTCAAAAATATATCGGTACACTAGGAACACCCTAGACTTAGAACAAAAGGGATGATAATTCCAACATTCCTGTTCCCATAATAACACAACAGTATGAACATAAACAAGATGGACCCCAAAATGCTATGAGTGCAACATGACAATGCTCATGATATCACAACGTACATCCCAAAGTACAACTAATAATAGCATGGTACACAACTAAGCATGGTAAATTGTACAACCCAATATAGCATAAGGTACAAGCCTTTAAAGTACAAGGTACAACAATGTAAAGCATAGGGTACAAATTCAAAGCACGGTCCTAATCTTATGGCATAGTTATTTTTCTTCATATATTTACATTAACTCATTATTCAACTAATTTAAATTATGTCACACAACAAAAATATGCTTCACTAAACACTTAACACTTCGCTAATTAACCTTCAACTACTTATTTGTAAACTGCAACAAATTTTTGAGGTACTTAGACTTTGACTTGGGTTCTGTTTTTTTTGTCACAATTTAAATAAAAATATTCTTTACAACTTTTATGAAAGACACTAAGACTTAATCCTAAGATAACTAGGTGATTTGGCCATCGCAAACGAAAATAGTTCAGCAACACTTAGAATTTTACTAAAAAATGAGTCTCTATTTGTCTCAGTTTTGGGGCATCAAAATACGTCATTTCAAACTCAGTTTTGAATATGTTTTAGTTCAAGATGTCTTTTACAAATCTCATGAAGAGTGATCAGGGTGGTTTTTAAGAAAATATTAGAGAAATAACTTGATTTAGAAAATGTGTTCAGAAAGCGTTACAATACTCAGCAGATGTGAGTTTTGAACAGAATGTACTGAGAGTTTAAAAATCATTTGGGGGACCATACGAGGGCTTTTGAACATAAATTTTAAATAGAAACTAGATTGAAATGTCCTTAAAATTTCTCAAGAAGACCACTTTTGAAGAAGATCATTAAAACAGAGGTTTTGTACCACACAAAAACATGTGACGAAAGTTCTTTTAATCACTAAACATGAATAGAGAGTTTCAAAGATGATTTGACCATTCCAACTCAACAAAACAAGCTTATTTTTTGTGGGTAGCTAAATAAATATGTTGGCTACAACTTTCATGAATACACCTAAGCTTAATTCATGTTTTAAAATATGATTTTTGGCTCTGCAACACAAACTAGGCAGAAAACGACATATTTTGGTAGAAAAGTCATATTTTGAGTTTTACCCATTTAAATCAGTTCAAACCAATTTTAGTTGAAAAATAACATAAAAATCTAAGTTTGGACATAATGCACAAACTCATAACATTATTCTAGAGTTAGTTATGATTTTTCAAAAATTGGGACAGAGAGTTAAAAATTTCAAATCTCAGGTCTTGTGGTGTTCTAGCCTCCTAGCATGTTGCATGTCATGTTTTAGCTCATTTTCTTTGCATGCATGATTTGTACGCTCAAATATCAAAACTCCAGAACTTAGGAAAGTCATGAAACTCAAAGAAAACAACATGTAATTACATAACAAGCCACAAAAATTCTGAACAGTCCCTAATCTCTACTACAACACCTTTTTAGCTTATTTTTTGATTCTTTTTCTTGAGTTTATTTTCAAAAATGGGTTGAGGAGAGTTTGTGATGAGTAAGTTTAGGAAGTTTGGAGATTTTCTTACCTTGTTTGATGATCTAAGAGTGGAAGGTGATTATGGACTTGGCTTTAGCTTTCTTGGTTTCTTAAGACTTCCTAGCTTCTCTTCATCTTGGTTCCTCATTTCTTTCTTCTTCTTCTTTCTTCCTTCTCCTCTCTTGAACACTCAAAATTTTCTGGTGCTCTCTCTCTCTCTTTCTCTGAGCCAAAATAATGAAGGGGAAGAATGGTCTAAAGGCTTGCTTAAACAGAAGGAAGGTCGTGGAGGTTTAATAAGTGTATGTGTAAGGAAATTTGAATTCTTTAATTTTTATTGATTGCATGGCTAAAAGGTGGTCCTTTTAAGATATTTGAAATCTCAAAATTTGCAGAAAATCAGATGGGAAATCGGTTGAGGCTTGTTTGGTTGATTAAAGAGCTTAATTTTTACTCTAATTGCTTATTTGATGGTGTTTTGGCACTATATTATTCAAGAAAGTATTTTTAAAATTAATTTGATATATTTTTTTAATCTTTTTTACTACTAAAATGAATTATATTTGTTACGATCCATTTCAAAACATGGCATCCGTGACCGGCCAGTGAGTCAAAATCCACCAAAAGCCTCTTTATCTTTGCTTAGCATTCTTTTCTTATTTTGAGTTATGACCATTGAAAAGAAATAAGACTCATTTAAATATAACCTAGTGCAAAAATAGAATTATTAAAACATTTTCAACTGAAAATTTTCAACATAAATTTTCAGAGCATTAACTATGAAAACAATGTTCCAACTAAGAATTTATTCTAAAAACAGAAAAAAAAACAAATGGAAATTACAGGAAATGAAAAAAAAACTTAAACTTCTTGTTCTCCAAAAACTGAAATCTTCACGCTTTCAAGGGTCACCTGAAATTGTTCAACATCCATTAGTAATGCTAGTGTGAATTCAATGATATCTAAATTATTAATTATGCCACAGCATTAGAATAATATATATGAAATGGTTTGCCAAATTTTGGTAGGGAGCGACCCCACATTTAATACAGTGGACATGATCATTCCTTAAGTCACTTGGCCGTGTCTCCACCCCTATTG
>JAULJZ010076779.1:0-12845 GCA_032270985.1 Heliamphora pulchella | reverse complement strand
TCAAACATCTCTCCCACCATCCTCAAACACAAATCTAAGATCAAGAATCAAAACTCAAAAATAAAGGCGTCATGGTTAGATTTTATGGGACTGTTCGGTTTAAATGTTGAAGCTGTGAGTTGGTGTGGGTTTCTCCATGGGTTCCATGACTTCTATAAGCTCTAAAATATTAATATATTGAAGTAAAATACATGTATACAAAGAAAATGGGTCAAAACTTACACACTAGACACTAAGAGGCTAGAATCAAAATAGGCCTGAGTTTTGGGAGTTTTGAGCTTTCTTCCCTGATCTTTGGAATATCATACCTCAATGTACAAAAATGATATAAGTGTGTTATTTATATCCAAACCTAGGTGTTTCTGTTTTCTTTCATCCAAAATTGATTTGAACTCATTTGAGTAAGTAGAACTCGAAATATTGCCATTCTACCAAAGTGTGTCGATTTCAGACCAGTCAACACTTCAGATCTAAAAACCCTAGTTTAAAATGAGATCCGAGTTTTGGCCAAAACATGAAAGCTGTAGAAAACATGTGTATCTAGCTACCCACCAAATATGAGCACAAAATAATGAGTTTTGATAGGTCAAAATTCCTTTGAAACTCTCCGTTGTGTTTCAGCCCTCAAGAGACACTTCTATCACATATTTTTGTGTAGCTCGAATCCCCTATTTTTAGTGATCTATTCCAAATATGGTCGACATGAACTTTGTAGATAATATATTGAAGTACTTGATACCCAAAAATCATACCTTAAAGCCTTGGGATGATTCTCCAAAACCATTTCAAACCCTCTGTTCAAAACCGGCTCTTCTGAGTTTTTGCGGCTGACAGAACTTAGTTTCTAAAATGGCCAAAACATCTAACTTGTTCCAAACTACCCTTAACTCTAAACAAGAAACTTGTAAGGGCCTTATTGAGTTAGAACATACTAAAAATTTGACTCATTTGGACTTGATATGATACCCTAAAACTGAGACCAACAGAAGCATGTTTTTGGTGAAATCTTGAGAAAAGTGCTGAACTATTTTTACTTAGGATGTTTTGTTCACCCTTTTACCTTAGGTTTTGGTATTGGTGTTAAGAGTTGTAGGAATTATTTTTATCTAAATGGTGCTTAAAAACCATAATTTGATTCCAAGTCTAAATACCTCAAGATGCTGCGGTAGTTTAAAATTTAATGATTTAAAAGAGAGTAATAAATAATTAAGTAAAATCTTCAAACAAGTGAAGGATTAGGTAAGCGCGTAGTGCCCCTTAAACCTAAAAAGAAAGTAACCATGGTTTCAAAAATCAAGAAAATATTCCATGGTCGGAATCGTTTTAGTTTCACAGCTAAAAGGGAAAGATTCTGTGTTAACGGTAGAGTCATGTTTTGCTTGTTAGGCACGGAGGTTGTAGAACCCAGGGGTCCTGCTTAGCTTGCCGAGGGAGGCTCAGTTCAAACGCATATAATACAAGGTGAGAGTGCTTAGCTATTATCTTGAACTTGAGTTTATGTAAATGATACTTTAAAATGCTTTGAAGCACATGTTTTGAACTATGACTAGCTTGACGATCGCATGAACCTGTTGTTTTAAAAGTCATGATGTTTTTAATTCAAGTGTGCTATCCATGATATTCTGAGTTAGCATGATGTTACTATGAATGTATGATTAATATTGTGTGGTTGCTCCAAAGTGCCAAGTTACAAGAGTTTTCGACCCTTTATATCCCGTTAGGGGAGGTTACCCAACTATGAGTTTTTCATTTGTCCCTATAAGGGAGGTTTCCCGTTAAGAGGAGGTTTTTGCCTTTAAGGCTTTTGGGCTGAGTTTTAGGTTTTAGCACATACCACTCGTGCTTGATGGAAAGTAGCCCTCATTCCATCACGTTGCTATCCATGCATTGTAAATTGAGGTTACGGTACCGTCAGAACTCCCGGTCGTGAGATTGACGACTACTTGAAGATTGTTGGGGTTTGAGTCTAGATTTGAGAAAGTGATTATGCATTTTAAATTTGTGGCGGTTAAGCCAGGAACATATTTCTGTTTACAATACTGAGAAGGTTCTGTATAATCTGTGATATTTTCATGTTCAATCAAATGCATCAATTTCTATATTTTCGTGAAAAATGTGATGAACTATTTTTAGAAAAAAAATTTAGTTATCCTTAACTCAGTAACTGTCTTTTTTGTTCATGATAATACTAAGTGCGCTCTCTGAAATGTCTGTGGTTGCAGATACCAGGAACGACTACGAGTTGGTCCACCACAGGTGTCGTCGAGTTGTTTTGGTTCAGTTTTCTTTTGTTTAGTTTTATAGTTTTGGCAGACTTTCATGTATAAGACCCTGAAGGTTTTTGATGTTTTAGAAGTAGTGTATACCCTTGGGATGGCAAATCCCTAGTGACTCAAGTATACCTCTTTTGACATTAAGGTGTTGTGGTTGCTTATAAGTTCTTATTTGGTCTCTTAATATCTTTGTCCCTTATCTTTCTCTTTGGCTGCCGGTCTGCGACAGGATCACATCCCTTATACAGGTTTGGTGTCTTGCGGGAGCGGGGTGTTACAACTACTACCGATAAACCTGTCGATCCTGGGTGGGCAGAACAACTAGTGCACCTGCCGTGCTCGGTACACTGTCTCCCTGAGGACAGTTCCTACGAATATGCTCTGGCTGGCCACACCAAAAACAAACTGGCGGTTACCTCCCTTGCGAATGAACTGGCGCTAAACTCTGGGGCGGCCTCGACTATGGGCAATCCATCAGACGATAGCCAGGCTAGCTGCATTGATAATAGACAAACTCCCTCTGCTCTGGCCTCCCAGACGAAGTCACTAATGGTGTCGGTGCGGAAAACTGCTGCCGTGATCCAGATAAATAAGAACCAAGGCCAGAGAACCTCTGCCTCTTGTTGGAGCGCTCACCTGACTGTGC
Organism: Heliamphora pulchella; assembly: GCA_032270985.1. Classification (NCBI taxonomy): domain Eukaryota; kingdom Viridiplantae; phylum Streptophyta; class Magnoliopsida; order Ericales; family Sarraceniaceae; genus Heliamphora; species Heliamphora pulchella. Next base: position 9,926 of record JAULJZ010076779.1, on the reverse strand, counting down.
CGCTGCTCCACTCTACGATGCCCCGACCTCCTTGGAACCATGAGTTTCATTCAGAGTGTTCTTGATCACTGCCGCTGACTCTATCAACTATGCAAAAACACGCAGCCTTAACCCTGCGACTCGCTCCCTGATCGTTGGCCTCAAACCCCTTTCAAACCTCCTCGAATGTAACTCGTTTGTAGCCACCAATTTCGGTGCAAAGCGGGACAAACTCGTAAATCTCGCTTCATACTGCACGATACTCATCACCCCCTGAGTGAGAGCATAGAACTCCTCTCTGTACAAGTCCCTCGAGGAAGCAGGAAAGTATTTCTCTAGAGAAACCCTCGTAAAAGCTGTCCACGTGCCCTCCACAGTATTCCTGGCATCCTTCCACCACTCATGGGTGTCACCTCTCAGCTGGAAAGCGGCAAAAGAAACCCTCAAATCTTCCTCATCTATCTATAGTGTATCAAGGATCCAGTTCACAAGCTCCAACCGCTCTGTAACTACCGTTGGATCAGGATCCCTAGCGAAAGTAGGAGGGTCAGGACGCCAAAACTCTCGCATCACCACTATCGCCCTCGACTCTGGTACTCTCTCTCTCCTCATAGTAGTCTCTGCTAGCTGATAGATGGAGCTTACCATCTCACGTATCAGCTCTATTGTATCTATCGGTCCTTGGGGAGCATTTGCATCTCCAGCATCAGGGACTGGCATATCCCCTTGGCACAAACCACGGCCACGGCTTCGACCACGGCCTCGTCCTCTTCGCGCATACATCACCTCTATACAAAAGGAATATAAAACGTAAGATGCAGCACGTCGCATAACATAAACATTTAACCACATAATCATGTTAACACATAGCCAAAACGATCATGCAAACTCATCACACATACCGAGAAGAACTAACAAGAGTGACGCGTCAATTTGGGTAACCTACCTAGATTCTTTGCCAGAAAACACATCGGCCAAATGCATTTCTAACTTGGCTTCCAAGTTTGTTAATCCAAACGCCTGAAGGCAAGACTAATCAATCATGAGGCCCAACCCCCATGCTCATGTATACATAACATCCACATGCTCAACTAACTATCATTCTTATGTTATCAAAATATCTAAAGACATACAATCAAGCTCACCTGATCAACCTCCCAAGGTGATGTAACGTCTCCCATAGCTCTTAGAGATTCGAACCCAGACCTCTGATACCATTTGTAACACTCCAAACTCGGGTCACTAGTAAAGCCCACCAAACCAACATTTTGGGATACCACAATCTACCAAAATCGCCCAAACACAAACGGGTCAAATATCGAAATGAAAAACAAGGTTTTTATTATAAAACAAATAATATAAATAAACCATTTTGTATCAAAGGGTTGCCTCAAATCTTTTCCAACCAAAACCCCCTTTAAAAACTGAAACCAATTTTTAGTCACAGCGGCAATTCGCTCGAGTGGTCAGAGGCTCGCTTGAGCGGTGAGACACTCGAGAGAGTTCCCATCCAGAAACCAAAAAATCTTCTCAAGCTTGAAAAACACAACTAAAAACATAATCTTTGAACAGGAGTTTAAATCACCAAAGAATTTGAGACAAAACATACTTTTGGTAAAGAAATCACACCTCCAACTTGAAAATGAAACTTTAAAAGCATGAAACCCCAAACTAGAACAAAGAAACTACTATCAACCCAAGGTTCCTCTCTCAAACAAGCATTTCATATATGGATACACTTGATGTAATCTCCACCAGGCTTATAATACATGAATCCAAAACCTTAAACGTCGATATCAATACATGATCCAAAATGAACAAAAGAAAGACAAAAAGGGTCTTTCAGCCCATCCGACTCCTCCTGATCAGCCTGCTAATCATATACACCTGAAAAAGGTTTTCAAATCCCACACGGTGAGCCGAAGCCAATAAAAAATAAACTAACGTGAAATAAAAGAAAAACATGCAAGCAGAACAATATAAATATCCCAACTCTCTCTCGAGCCACAAAAACGGTTTTACCTTTCAAACTACTAATTTTCACATAAACTCCATAACGCTAAAAAGTTTATCAAAACATAACAACTCATCAACATTAATGGTTTCACACAAACCATGATAATTCACATGCAATTCATGTAATGCATCTTCACGAGCTTTCACTGTAGGACCAATATTTGCCCCTTATTATGCATCTTTACGGGCTTTTACCGAGGGACTAATATCCGCACCAACTAATGTATGAATAAACAAAAGTTTGTACGTACACAGCCATGTACAAACGTCACATTCACATAACACATCATTCATCCACCCTGGAGACCGACGACCAATAAAATGAAGCCCAACCCCATGGGTTAGCTTCAAACCTCCAAAATTTTGATTTTCGCAAACATTTGCTTAAATTCTTTTGATTTTTGAAAATTCACTTTTTTTAAAACCACGAACCCATGCACGTCCATCAACTTCAAATAAAACAAAAAAACATTTTAAAAGCCTTTTCGTCCAACCAAACATGATTTAAACACATAAATCAACTTTTCAAGTATTTTTAAACAGTAAAGACACATAAAGTTTCACGTTACACCCTTTTAACACATGAGAGTCTAGGATCCTACCGCTTTGAGTTAAAAACTCGACGTCTCAAACTCTAATAAAAAATAAACTTCGTCGAAACAAGATTCCGTTCGGATAAATGCGAAGCCCTCGACGAGGATAATGAGAATCTACTATTCAATTGCCAAAAACTAAGCCTGGGCCCACCAAAAAACTAGAGAGAAGATAGAGCTTTTGTGTAGAGAGAGAAAAGAAACTTATAAAACAAGCTTTAGTTCACTTTTCAAGACATGAGCTGTCTTTATAACATTTGGCCTTGAGTAAATCGAGTGTCCTGGTAGAATGTGGGTAAGATAAACTAATTAAAGTGCAAAAATTGTTCTTGGTTTGATTGTGTGGCAGAAAATGTGTGAAGGGATTGAGTGATGATCATTAGAGGTTTTAGAATCAGGAGTTAGTACTGTTCAGTTAAAGGATTGTAGGGTGGATGGTATGTACGTAAAGGAAATATGTGAAGAGATTGTGACTGGATTCATATGGGCAAGCATATACCTAGGGAGCATTTAGTTTGTGTGGTATGTTTAGCCGTAGTGACTCATTAGGTTCAAGTGGCAGTATTAATCTTGATGGTCGCAAGGCTAGAGTAGTCCAACACAAAGTGGTGATGTAATTTCGAGTTAATAGTCGTTAGTCAATCGAGAAGTAGTCTTCGATGTACGTTTGAATATGGCAATGAGCTAGTTTTTGATAGAGTGACAACCTTTCCAAACAAAAGTGGAGAATGTTTGAAATCAGTTTCGATGGTGTGCTAGTTTAGAGACATATGATCGCTTGTGGAAGTCATACTAGATGTAAATGGTGTTTTGGAGCCAACATGTTCTCAATGATAGACTGGGGTTATGATTCCATAAATTGAAAGTACGGGAGTCAGATATACCCAAGATTGCCTTTTGGACTTGTTACGAGCATTATAAATTTGTGATGATGTCTTTCGAGTTAACGAATGTACCTACTGTGTTTATGGACCTAATGGATCGAGTGTTCAGAAGCTTTCTAGACCAATTTGTAATTGTGTTGATAAACGATATTCGGTTATATTCTCAAAGTGAAGAGGAACACAGGGAACAATTGAAGATTCTTTGTAGATCCTGAGAAAGTACAAGTTGTATGTATAACTTGGAAGGTGTGAGTTTTACTTAGACCGGGTAATATTTTTAGGTCATGTTATGTCTCGAGAAAAAATTCAAGTAGACCCAACAAAATTAGAAGCAACAGTTAATGGGAAAAGGCTAACTAACGTGACAGAGATATGAACTTTTTGGAGGTAGCTGGTTATGTGACATGATCCTTGAAGATTGGGTAGTAATCAGTTTGAAATGTTAATAGGACAAAACAACCTTCACTCTAAGTGCTGAACATATGGGCTCGACCTTATCCACACCCATAATAAAGAACGAATCAAGTAAATAAGGAAACAATTTTGGAAAATGAGAAGGCATAATGATAGTTAATCATCCTCAACCTTCCATACAATGAAGTACGGGACGAAATTTCGAGGACGAAATTTGTTTAAGGAGGTAGTTTGTAACGACCCGGTACAGACCATAGTTGTAACAACCCGATTGATAACGATCCATGTAAAGACCCAGCCCAAACCCTAAGTGTTAGTGACGAATAGTCCACGAGACCATAGAACACTGAAAACGTTCAGAATCCTAATTCGAATCTAAAACCCTAAGTTCGGCCTAGAAACCTTAAAAAGGTCCAAAACTCAGGCAACAAAATCTTAGCACCTGGAGAGTCTCCCAACATTCTAAATGAAGTAAATATCATGAAATAATGAGTTAAAAATCGAAAGTTCTCATAAATAGGGTAAAATGACCGTTTTGCCCCTAATACAGCAAAAAGTCTTAAAATCTAAATTTTGAAACATGGATATCCTAAATCAAGGATTTAAGTATAATTAAGTAGCAAAGGACAAAATAATATCAAAAATAACAAAAATACCCCTTAGTGGCCGACCACCTTGGAAAGAGTGCCAAAAAGTGACTTTTTGCTTTCTTTTTAGCTTAAAATGATGACAAATGTATTAAATTAAGCCTTATGATGATCCAATAGTTGTTGAACAAGTAATATACATAATAATATAGTGTTATAGGTAAATAAAAGTAAAAAAATCATTATTGAACTTCGTACACAATAAAATAAGTCAAAAAATCACATATTACCAAAATAGCTTAATTTAACTTAAAAGACTACATCTATTTAATCAATTTCTATGAAAACTATCATAATACATGAAAATACTATATTTATCATAAAAATACTAAAATAATAGGTCTCAATAGGAAAAGACACCAAAAAGATACGTCAAATTAATTTTTAATTCATTTTCTTGCACAAAATAGCACGCAAATCAATGCAAAACCCCTCGATTGATGTGGAGTTAGGTTTTTATCCCCCAAACTTACCCATAGCTCTATTTATTTTCCCAAGATCTATTTTTGTCTCCTCAAAGCTTGAACTAAATTAAACAAGCCCATATGAAGAAAATAGAAAGTACAAAAGTATTAATTATTTTGTTCCCTAACTCTTTCTATATAAACTAAGTCCAAACACCTTCTTCCCCCTTAATATTTTGGTGGAGAGAGAGGGAGAAATATCATATTTTGAGTGTTCTTGAGGGTCCATGGAAGTTTGAGAGAAGAAGAAGAAGAAGGGATTCAAGAAAGAGGTCTTTAGAGACCACAGTTTCAAAAGCCAAGTCCTACTAGTTTTCCACCATCTTTTGATGTCCCAAAAAAGTAAGTAAAACCCCTAAATCTTATGTCTAATATCTCCCAACACATTCCTTTAAACAATCTAAGAATCGAGAACCGAAATCAAACCGAAAAGGCATCGTGGTAATAAAATAGGGGCGATTGTGTTTGTGGATGGTATGAGATGTTGTTGTGTGCTGTTATTTTGAATTTGATGACCTAAAAGTGTGCTGAAATCTTGATATTAAAGTTTAAAACACAAACATGCAAAGAAATGGAACAAAAACTTGACATGACATAAGTAGAAAACTTGGATCCTAAGAGACTTAATTTTGGAGAACATAGATATTTTTGCCCTGAACTTTGGAATGCCATAACTCAATGTAGAAAATTGATCTAAGCATGTTCTTTATGTCCAGATATATCTTTTTGTGTTATCGTTCATTTAAAAATTAGTTTCAACTCATTTACATAAGTAGAACTCGAGATATTGCAATTTTACCAAAGTGTGTCATTTTCTGACCAATCAACACTACCGACTTGGAAACCCTAATTTAAAGTGAGATCCAAACTTTGGACAAAACATGAAAGTTGTAGATAACATGTATATCTATCTACCCACCAACAATGAGCACAAAATATTGAGTTTTGATAGGTCAAAACCCCTTTCAAAGTCCCTATTGAGTTTCATCCCTCAAGAGACACTTCTGTCACATATTTGCATGTAGCCCAAAACCCCTATTTTTAATTACCTATTCCAAAAGTGGTCTACATGAATATTGTAGATAACATATTGAAGTACTCTTTGCCCACAAATCATACCTTAAAGTGCCAGGATGATACCCCAAAATCGTTTCAAACCCTCTGTCCAAAATTGGCTCTACTGAATTTTGGCGGCTGACAAAATCTATTTTCTATAATGGCCAAAAGGTCTAACTTGTTCCAAACAACTAAACATGAACCTTGTAGAGAACTTGTTAAACTAGAACATACTAAAAAATGGAATCATTTTGACATGACATGATACCCCAAAACCGAAATCAACAGAAGCATATTTTTGGTGAAATCTTGAGAAAAGTGCTGAACCTTTTTTGCTTAGGATATTTTCTTCACCCTTTTGCCTTAGGTTTTGGCCTTGGTGTTAAACATGAGAGTTGTAGAAAATATTTTTATCTAAATGGTGTATAAAAATCATAGCTTGATTCCAAATCTAGATACCCCAAAATCTTGTCGGCTCCTTTAATTTAATACTTGATTTTTTGCCTTAAAAGTTGCCAAGTGTGAATTAAGTACATTTTACTATGAGACCCGAGTTTTTAAATGATGTTTGATTTGAATTAGTTGATTAGTGTTTCTAAGTGAATGTATGATGCTTTTGAATTCATGCCCTCATGTTGAATCATATCTTGAGAATTGTAACTTGTGCTTCACATACCTGTACTTTATGAATTGCGAGTTGTGTCATGATCTTTGCCATACTAGTTGATGCCATGCTATAAATAGTGGTACTTGAGATCCATATTTCACATCATGGGCATTGTCACTTTCATCTTGGCATATTAGAGTCCATCTGTTTAAACCGTTGTGGATATGTTACCTTTGGGCCATGAATGTCCTGAGCCATTTTACGTCCTGAGCCGTATCACGTCTTGAGCCGAACTGCCGCTATACACCGTATTGATTGTGAACATTGAAGTACGGGAATCTAACGTACGGGAACATAATGGTGCCATTTGGATTATTGTATTGGATATGTTAACTTTGGTCCATGTATGTCTTGAGTAGTCTTACGTTCTAAGCCGTATCACGTCTTGAGCCGAACTGCTGCTATACGTCGTAGTGATCGGGAACGTTGATGTATGAGAACCTAACATACGAGAACATAATGGTGCCCCTCAGAATTTGATTGGTTGATTTATAATCAGGATGGGTTATATTGAGTTGTCTTTCATGATTCTAAGTCTAGGGTGTCCCTGGTTGCCATTTTCGAAAATATTTTGGGATGAATTCTCCTTGTGCACCCTAGGCGTGTCCCCAGTGTTTGAAATGGTTTATCATGAATATTGTTGGGCTCCATGGGTTCATCGCTAGCATTCTGATTTCGATAGCTTAGACTTTGGGTTGACACCAGCAAAGGCATCACGAGTCTTAAGGTGGGACAAACCGCTTGATTTATGTCTGATATGACTGATTAAAATGGTTTATTGAATTTGTTGGCCTAGAATTTGGTGTGGATCCCACGTCATTGCCATTGAGTAAAACAGTTAATTCATGAAGCCAAGGCTCACGTTTACTATTCGCAACGAGGCACGATGATGGCTTTGGTGATCAAATACCCATGAAAGTCTAATCTGGTGATTCCTAGCATGGAATTCCCGTTATAATCTGCGTGTATGTTGGTTTAGCATCTGCATTCATACACGGCATCTCATATGCACATGTTTATTGATTTATCTGCTATCCTGTCATAAGTTTGTCCGTCTCCTTGACTATAAACTGTATTGGGTGTTAAATGGTTTGTGTTGTGGTGATTTTGTGCCGTGAGATTAGTTAAAAGGTTAGAGTGTTTTGCTTCTAGGCCTTGGCTCATGGCATTCATGCCAGAGGTGAGAAGGAGTTCTTAGAGGAAGTTATCCCAAAGGAAGAAGAAGAGTTTGAAGAACAGGGTGAGTTCCAAGAGCACGTGGATCCGGCTGATGCATTTTGAGGAGTCGAGGCCTCTGCTTTTGTTCTTATATTCAGTTTTTCCCATGCTTAGTGTAATTTTTGAAATTTCTTGGTGAAATTGTAATAGTTATGTAATTTTGAACGGTTCAGAACTCCTTTATGATGTAATAACTAACGTATGTAAATATGAATGAACGGATAGAATATCTCTTTATTTATATTTATGTATGTCCCGACGTGCCCTGAGGACGGGGCGCCACAATTGGTATCCGAGCCCAGGTTTAGTGAACCTTCAGGCTTTGGGTTATGAGAAATCATGCATTTTGTCGCGTTAGAGCTCTATAGGAGGCATTGTATTAATTATTATTATCATCTATACATTATAAGAACTAAAATCTGATGCGTTTAAGTCCTATAAGGATTCGCGTCAGGAAGATACCAAGTTCAGGAATAGTAAGGAATCTACATGCAAAAGATGAGTAAGGGCATCGAGATCGAAGATTGGAGATATATGCAATGAGTTATCGTCTTTTAAGAGGGGTAGACAGGAGTACGCACTAGGAAAACTTTTAGATATCACCTCGAGAGACACCATTAGAACCCTACGACTTCATCCTTATAAGTCCTTTTCTCATTTACCCCAAGCCCTGGTGTCAACTTTTTGTAGTTCTTTTATGTGTCCTTTCTTCTTATATCATCAGTCCTCAATGGTACTGTCAAGTGTCATTCGTCGGTAACTCTTATGCACCCAAGTCTTGTTGATAACCCTATTAAAAATTCAATCCTAGAAAGTACCCTTGTCTTTAAGTTTTCATGCCTCGATAATGACCGGTATTCGCATTTGATTTTCCTCTTATTCGAGTCATCATCAGTGAACTAACTCTTCTCTTGTAGAACTCGATATGAATTCTTTGTTAAGTACCCGTTCCAAATATTCGACATTGATAAAATTTTCTACCATTGTTCATTTCTATCGATTCTGAAGCCACTATCTGTTGTAGTGATTTTTTGAAATTCTTCGTACACTCTTGAAATCTTTACTAGGGAAGTAGAGTTGGATGCTTGAATTGAAGTACGTTAGGCCGACGTAACTTCAGGAAAAATATCTAGTTTGGCTACCCATTTTGCTCAAACATCTCTTTTATCTTAATCTAATTGTACTGGACTAGTTCCGGAGACACTTGTTTAAAGTATTATTTACTGTCCTCTTCTTGTTTCTCCAATATTTGAACCCTAAATGACCACTCAATTTGTGTCAATGGTAATTGCCTTTATCGTGACCATTTAACCTCATCCAACCTATCTTTGAACCACCTGGGTTCCACCTAAGACATTCTAACCCCGCGCATGTTTTTTACTGTCGACCTTCAAAATCATGCCCCGTAGATCTATGAGTAACAACAATCATCAGTAACAATTAACCATATCTTTTCAAAGGTCTCGACAAATAGAATTATGCCATCAGCAATCTAAAGTCAGAAACGACAGCTTCACACCAAAGGATTCGTGACACCGCCATATGGAAAAATTCAAACTTCTCCAGACTAGTTCATAGCTGACCCACCCATCTGATAAATTGAGAAGCAAAAGATTCATACCAATAGTAAGAAAGTGAAAAATGAGAAATAGCCTCAAACTCATGATAACCTTATTATGCTAGCATAGAAGGTACGCCTATATACATCGATATTCACGCCGGCCTTCCCACCGAAGTGTTAAGAGTCTGGGTTTTTTCCATCACTATCAAAGAACAAAGAATCTTGATCACAACAATGAACGTTTGAAGCCTGATGAAGAATGTTAGCCCAAGGACTTTTTAATTTGATTTTGATGATTTTCATAATTTATTTTATAAGAATAAATGATTTTAAATGAATAATATTTTATGTTTCTAAAATGAAAGTGTTAACACATTTTGAACAATCAAAGTTGACACCTTAGCCAAAAAGAAATGACTTTTATCTC
>JAULJZ010076747.1:0-12846 GCA_032270985.1 Heliamphora pulchella | reverse complement strand
GTTCCTAGATAAATGAAAAGGCAACCCAACTGAATAAAACATGCGAGCAATCTCAACATGTAGCTGTTCTCTAGCCCCATGATTAAATGCTTTTTCTAGAGCAGTAGTACCAATTGCCTTTCTTTTCTTTGGCACATATCCCTCCAATCGAAATCCTGCAACATTTAATGTCGTTAAACCATAACCTGTACTAAATTGGCCCGAAAAAGGTGGCAAAGAAACTTTTTTCGGCATAGGCATTTTTAACCTGTTGTCTGCTTCTTCAACTTTCCTTTGCATTTCAGCAAGATGTCGAGGAGTGACTTTGGGGAACACTTTGATTCCACTACCAAAAATTTTCAATAGATGTGCCTTAACTTTGTAATATAATCCCTTAAATTCACATTGACAATAATTGCATTTAAATTTGGTATTTCCTCCTCCTCCCATTTTTTTCAATTTTGTAACATAACTCCAAAGAGAAGTATGATCATCCACAGATTCAGCATTCATGGCTGAACCGCTTCCATTAGATGAACCAAAACTTCCGGAGCTCATAATTCCTAAATTTATTTGATTTAAAAATAATAATAAAATATCAGTAATCATGTTAATTGAAGCATTTATAATTTCAGCAATCAACAATGAGCAATCGAAACAATTGAACAACAATTTCATAAATCATCAATTAGCAATTATAGTAACAATTTTAATTTTATTTATAATTTTAGTTAAATAAAATTAGTGTTACTGTAGCACAATTTCGTAGCAATTGATGGGACAACAATGGCTGATCTACAGTGCATAGTGAATTTAAAATTGCTATTATGTCGCAGCAATAGCACAGCACTGTGTTGTGCACAGAATTTAAAATTGCTATTCTGTCGCAGCAATAGCACAGCACTGTGCACAATGAGTTTAAAATTGCACAGTTTCAAAGCTTTAGCCTTTCACACGCAAGACACAACAAAGGCACGAAGGCCGAAGAGAGATGAGATTGAGAGAGAGAAAGAGAGATGAGAACGGGAGATCGCTGAACCAGCTCGACGCGACGACGGGAGGTCGAGAAGAGCTCGACGCGACGGCGGGAGGTTGAGAAGAGCTCGACGCAGAAGGATGAGAACGTTGAGAAGTCGTCGAGTCGAGAAGAACACGAAGAATGAGAAGTCGACTGACCTGTAAAGCTTCAATCAACTATCGGCTGGGCTAGGGCACGATCAAACACAGCTTCAAACCTCTGCTAGGGTTGGATCGAGCACTGCTAAGCTTCAATCAACTGTCGGCCTTAGGGTTTCTCCGCCAGTGCCTCTCGACTATTTCGGTATTCCTCTTGGCTTTGAATTTGCAATTTTAGCTTTTATGATTATGACGTTAAAACGCCGATCTCTGCGTTTGGTTTGTCTTTTGAGATTTTTTTTCATCCGGCGCATCCCGAACATATCCCACCGTATCCCAAACGTATTCGAGACGTATCCAAAACTGAAAAATTAAAATTTTATTTCTGGATACTTTCCAGCCGTATCCGATACATATCCCGACGTATCGGGCGCGTATCGGTATTCGATACGTATCCGATACGCGTACGGCACTATTTTTGAAGTGCTTCATAGCTCATCCTGTTGGGATCAATGTCAACATTTTTTGAAGGAACTCCAGCAATACTCATCTTCCATTATCAGGGCTCTATTCTCGAGATGAGGGAAAGCTCCTCATAAGAGAGACACTGAAGCTCAGCTTTGATGGTTATTCTCTTCAAGATCTGGGAAAATTAGAAACCTTCAGTTTCAACAGGATCATAAACAAAGGGCTATTCGTCTACTTGATGACAACCCACCAAGGCCACGTATCTTTTTTTTTTGGGGGGGCGGGAGGGAGGTATAAGTAACCAACATTTATCAAAGGACATTAAGAGAATGACACCAACACACAAGGAAAACCCCTTAGAAGAGCCAAAAGTGAGACAAAGAACTCCCAATAAAAAAGGTTCATCAAAAAATCCTCTACAAAGAACAATAGTTCTTCGCACAACTAAACTGTCTACAAAATTAGCAACATCTTCCAACAAAGGTGCAACACACTAGACAAACAACTATACGAACTAATGGGTAGCACACCCTTCAATTTGTAAATCGATGTCTTCACCCCATGAAACACTCATATGTTGCACTGCACCCATAACAACCAAATCAAGCACAATTGAGACCATACAAACCCAAAACCAAGCCACAAAGCTCCAAGGAACCTTCCGATGAATAAGCAAGTGGAAAACTAATTGCCCTTCCCTCTTACACACCCAACACCAGTTAGTCAATACATGTCCCATCAATTTATTAGATTATCCAAAATAAGAATATTTTCATGTGCCATTGTCCAACTGAAAATGGCAACCTTATAAGGGCCTCAAACCTTCCAATAAGAAGTTCAACCTCCTACAACCTAGAACAAAACCATAGATCCTAACCCTAAATTTCTTATTACAATCACTCCCACATCCAATGGAGTCATCACCATCCCCTATACCCCCATAGTCATACAAAATCCTAAGAAGATTCACCAACAAATCCATCTCCGAGTTTTGTGCGTCCCTCATCAGTTCTATGTCACAAAAAGGTGTTCATCAATTCTTTGAGCATAGTTAAATATTGAGGCAGTTTGTTATTGGCCAAAGAAAAAATGGCAAGGAACTTCTTGGAAAGAGCATTCACCACTCCACTTACCATATAAGTAATATGATATAATCCCCTCTTCTTGCTTCTTGCCTCAAAAACGATTTGCTCAGAAAATTCATCCCAAAGTTTGCCAGCATGCTTCCATAGCAACTTGTCGTGTGAAATCGGGCACCAGTAGAGTGAGGGGCCTAATCGGCATCGTACTTGTACTTGCACCACACCTTCTCCCTCCAAAACCTCGCCTCCCTATGAGAGCCTTATTGCAGATACTTGAAGTGCAAAGGTTGAAGTTTCAGGATTAAAAGGAGAAGAGTATAATAGAAAGAGAAAATTAACGAATAGGTTCAACATTACAAATGAAACCCTACACCTCAATGCATTTACATTAAAATTATTATCAGCTTCCCATCACCCAGATCTCCATCCTTCATATACGAGCAAACGGTGTCCCACCTGACCAAGTGACATTTGAATTCCTACTCAACTCCACCGCAAAAAAAAGGTCATATATCCTTAAAAAACCTAAAGAACAAAGGAAAAGGAAAAGAAAAAGGAGGGGAAAAGTTGCTCATGGTTTATAGTTGGGATAACGAGTGGTTGTATGAAGATTAAACAACTAAATTGTTTCCTTGGAAAAGGAGGTGAATATAGGCTCTAGATGGACCAAGGGTAGCAACCATAGGAATCACCTGACTAAAGATTATCTTTGGATTGGTTTTCATTGAAACCAAAACATTCCATTTTTAAACAGAAAAATTTTGTATTGCAAGAGGTGCTTTGTAATTTGGAAACTTACTAGTATTTCAATAATTGGTTTAAGAAACCTTGTTTAGTTTATTTCTTAATCCAAAATGAAACCTTAGTTTAGTTGCAAATGAGAAAAACAATTGCTAGTGGGAGCTATTTGCTCCTATATAACCTAGATTTTGTAACTAATACGTAAAGTAAAATATATTAAAAAAATGTAGCAAAAAGACACATCTTCTATGAAGAGATGTGCAAAAATCCCGTCAATATGCCAACTTGCACCAACACAAACCATCCCATGCGGTCTACGAATACGAGCTGGTTAGTTGGAAGGGTTATATAATAAAGACCAATGGGTTGAGTTAGCTTACGGTGAAAAAATTGCCAAACAATCCATAAACCAAACCAACCCACTTATATTTACACACAAAATTAGTTTTCATTTACCCACACATAATCTCTCTCAAACTTCAATACCATTCACCAGAATGATCCTCACCTCTCATTTTTACTGCACATTTTTCCTAATTTAATTGCCCATATATTGATTTGTAAAAAATATTTTTTGAATAACATCATATGTTCCATTAATTTATGGGTTTTGCATTGAGATTTGGAATTATTAAATAATATTTTTGATTAAAATTGTAAAAAAAGTTATGGTTGTATATATATCAACTACATAAAAAGTGGGAACAACAAAAAAATCCTCCTAACATTGTGCATTAAGATTACAATTTTGCCTTTACTCAGCATTAAATTTACAGTTTTATACTTCTACAAAGAAAGATTAAATATCTGCAAATAGCATTTCACCAATTGCACTATTCCGTTTGTGTCACACCTTGCGCAAGCACATTGTTCAACATAAACAGTATGATGGACATGATTTTTACAGGAAAATGCATGCATGTGATTTCCAACTTACTTGATGTGGGATTTTGATCGTGGTTACCTAATGAGAGTCAACTAACTTATAGACGAACATATTTACATTCTTTATTACTTATTTGATGTGGGATTGATAGTGCCATATGTCATCAACCAACGTTGCGCTTTTGTTATATAACAACTATGTTTTGCTTGGTCAGCGTGTGAACATGGTAAACCAGCAATAGAATCCGTTATTATTAGCAATTAGTTTTCCACGTGGCATGACATATAAGAGATGTTGATCTTGATACTTGGTATGCATACTAGTATTTTCACTCCACCAGTGATGAAGAATGAGATTAGAGCTTATGATGGAAGAAGATTTATGGTACTGATGTGCATAGATATAGCAAATAAAATTTTTGAAAGGTTTTTGGAATAAAGAAATATTGTAGTAAAGATGGAGGCAGTCAACAATGATGACAGAGACTGATAGTGCCAAACATAGATGATGCAAAGTGCAATTATACCGAAAAATCATTCTTATGATGACACAATGATTTTGTCGCAATCAGTGGTAATGATAGAGGAGATGAAAAGATAAAAAACAATATTTATATCTTTATTCTGCATCGTCGATAATGGATGCAAGAATGGTGATAATGAAGGATATCAATAGTAATCGTTTGTGGATAATTACTAGACGTATTTCCAAGTGCAACTCTTTAATTTAATCCCTTAAAATGTGGTGTTCATTAACATTGCTTCACATTTAATGTTTTCAACCCGCCGAAACTGTTCAAACTATTGGTTCAAAACTGCCAAACTATTCAACTAACCCATAAATTTTTTAGGATGGGCAGGTTAGCAATGGGTTGGAAAAAACTTAATCCGCCAAACGCAGTTTGACGGCGATACTGCCACAATCCAACCACGCAACCCCTTTTTTTGTACACTATACAATCAAGCTATAATCCCCACCCCAAATGAGATGTACCCAAACAATTTACAAGAGCAAAAGAAGATTAGAAAAAACTCCCTTTAAACCAAAAATGAAAACTATGGATCAAAGTCACCTTTAAGCTATGTACAGACATCTCTAATTCTTCTATAGTCATTCGTACCTTTCGCACCATACCTCCACATCAAGCACACATTCCAAGTCCTAAAGACTCTCCTACAAGGATAGCTATTGGCCCAAGATGATGAAGGTTGAAAAAGGAAGCTGGCATGACCCATCTAACCTTCACAACTAGTCAACAACCAACCTGAACTCTCTAATAATATGTTCTTCATGCAATCGGCACATGAACAAAGTGATCCACTAAATTAGAACATGTGCTAGTGAGGATCATTAGTCAAGAACAAAAAGTGAACATTATTTGGCAAATATGCAAATGAATATTATTTGGTAAATATGCATAAAAAGTATTATTTGGAAAGAAAATTTCTTAATGGTTTTGATTTCAAATAGGTTAACGAATCCTTGACCCTTGACAAATAAGCTCTAGGTTGTCTTTAACAACTTACAACCAGATCTTCTAATTGCAAGCAAAGTAAATAGTGTAAATAATGTGGAAATTTTAAGAAGAGACTGGTAATAGATTCTCGTCCAATTAAGACTACCATCATTTGGGATGATTTTGGGCTATCTAAAAATTAATTGGAAGGTTAAGGTCACATACGAATGGTTGGAGATTTTGTAAAGGAAAAACATATATATTGACAATAACCAAATAACGCTTTATATTAGTAGTGAAAAGCTTAAGTAAGCCAATCAATTTTGAATGATAGAAAATTTTGTAAAGGGCTAGTGAAGGTGATGCGTGACGCGTGCAAGGCACATGATCACAGAGTAGGCCCATTAGCGAGAAACAACTCCTGAGAAAGCAAAAAATGCAGCTACAAAATCTAAGTGTACGAGTTGATACCATTGAGCATGAACACGAGAGTCCATAAAATAGTATTAAACAAAGCAAGAAAAATGTAGTTGTTACTTGTTAAGCAAAGTGCAAGAGCAGATCCCTAAGTTTCGAGAACTAATCGAGAAAGAGATTTCTTTTGCACCGTGTGATCAGTGACACTAAAAAGAGAGGGAAGATAGAACTGAGTGTAAAGAATGAAGAAAAGCTATATTTGCAATTAATGTGCTGGGAATTTTGAT
The DNA here is from genome assembly GCA_032270985.1 of Heliamphora pulchella. Lineage (NCBI taxonomy): Eukaryota > Viridiplantae > Streptophyta > Magnoliopsida > Ericales > Sarraceniaceae > Heliamphora > Heliamphora pulchella. The sequence continues at coordinate 6,414 of JAULJZ010076747.1, read as the reverse complement.
AATTCAAATTAATGGCAAATGAAAAATTATGCATAATTATAGCTTATTTTTACAATAAAGCCATCAAGTTGCATTCTAATATTTTCAAAATAAAACAAAAGTGGCCAATAGGAGTTCAAGATTTGTTGGGTATGATAATTTTAAAAATCCCGTGATAATACGTAGTGAATCAAATTGTGAATCTAGGCAGGAGTAGCAAATATGGCTTTTATCAAATGGAAGAAAAATGTTTATACACTAATTTCTATGTAGAAAAAGCTTGCATTCCCTTGAAACGAAAAGGAAGAACCACCAAGAAGCTACTTTTTCTAAAAACCTACATCCTCCATCCGCATATTTTCAAATTGGAAAGCAGGTGGTGGCCTTTTCATTATACCTCCCCCCCTCACCCTCTTGGTTAGGATCCCTTACCAAAGATGGATCCTCGCAGGAGGCGGAACCTCACAAAAGAGATTCATTAACTAATTCGTATCGATTTATGTATAAATCATGAATCGAAATGGTACGATTATCGTGAATAGGAAGATTCTAGTAACTATGTTTATCACAACAAAGCCCAAATAATTATGCCCAACTAGGGTTGTAAAAGTTTATATACTGCAAAACAAAGGTGATCAGCTTGGTTATCCATTTATTAAACAAAGACCCATGTAGTAAGATGGTTTTGGAGATCAATTTGACCTTTAATTTTTCCGGCAAGCCAGGGGGGGGGGGGGGGGGTAATGATTTTGTGGAACAAAATAGCACAATAATCATATAAATGGGCTTCAACCAAGATAAAAATTAGCAAATTTTGGAATTTGAAGCGCAATACAAAAAACTGGATGCATAAAAAATTCTCAATGTTAACTAAGTTGTTATCAAGAACACACACCTCTCATTTCTTTATATTGCCCTACATAAATCAATTCCAGTGATTTTCCATTTCAAGGAGCAACCAACAAATTCATCAGTGGAATGGAAAACACAATTCCACCTCCCATAGAAGAGATAAAAAATTAAGGCACAGTGATACCACGTCATCTTTGACACGCGATATCACATCTAATAGTAAACCACCATGTAAGCATTCCACCTTACCATACAGATATAATAGTTACTGGAATGAGTTGGAGTGGTAATTACATTTAATCATAGGAGTATAGGATCCCATATTATTTTATTAGATGGTGATGCAACAAGTTATTCCAATAAACTACCACGTAAGCATATTCCACCTTACCATACAGATATTACAGTTAGTGGAATGCATTGGAGTGGTAATTACATTTAATCATAGCAGTGCAGGATCCCATATATATTATTATGCTATTAGATGGTGATACCACAAGTCAGTGATGATGTCGTATCACCATTACACTGACCTTTTACTCCCAATAGAGGTCCAAAGGATTTTTCCATCAGTAGAAATTCAATAAATTTGGAAGTTATAATATAATGAAAAGGTTAGATATACGTGCCTTAGTTCCTTTCTTCAAATTACAGCCACGTAAATAACCATATAAAGTGACATTTCTGTTGCACTTATTATTCATATGCACCCTTTCCTGAGGTGTGACATCTTCAAAACGATCTACCAAGATGTAAGGATGGGTAACTCGCCACGACAAAGGATGAAACTTCATAACAGAAATGAACCTTGCGAGATTTTGAACCTCACGTTTAGCATACCTGGTATTTAAAAAGTGAATCAGGTATAGACTATTTTCACACAAGATGGCACTGATCTTGCAAAAGTAGACAACAAGAGGAAATCAGTTACTTACTTTCCATGAATAAGACCGGATAAATAGAATAGTTTAGCACCATCATATATTTCAGTCCAAAATCGATGCTTCAGGCGCTGCTTTGTTTTTTTAAGCTTCTTCACATCCTTGAACTTATCAAGGTGTGTAAGAACTCCCATGATTTTAGGGAAGCCATGATTTTGCAAAATATTAAGGAACTCAAAAGTTTCCTGCAAGAATAAAATCGCCCATTACACCAAATCTATTATAGGAGGAGAAAAGAAAACAGCATATTTAATCAGACAAACAAAAACAAGTGCACAAATGTAGAACAAATTAGAAGTTTCACAGTCAGATAAGGATGGATAACTAGGAAAAACTAAACAAAATGAAAATAGAGTAAATTAGTGGTCAGTCATACATATTTCACCAGCACCTCTCAAGTAGTACGATAAAGAAAGGTAAGGAGAAAGAAGGATATAAATGATGGTCTGGGAGAGGTGGATTTGGCATCATATGCACAAAGTGGCTGCCTCATATTCAAACCTATAACCTCAAGGTCAGCCAAGTTTTAACTGCTCAAGTGGCCACCTGTCACCAACAGTGGTGAAAAGACCACCAATGACATCAAAATAAACATATTTTCAAAAACAAAACCAGTTGGGGTAGTAGAGTTCACTTTCCAAAACAACAAAGGATTATTTACAAAATAATTCAAATAACATAGGCATATATGACTTGATTATTGCTTATAATAATACAGAAGTGGGTTCAAAAATTTCTTAGTGTAAACAGAAAAGAGTAATCATCTGCCGAGGAGGCCTCACCATTTCAAAACCATAGCTACCATCAACAAGAAGCAATGCTAGATCAGCAAACTTTGCAGCATCAATCATGCCATTAATATCATTCGGACACTCCACAAATTGCAGTCGCCTCTGCTTCCCTATATTAATTTTATTTGTCATAAAAAAAAAACACTTGTTCCTCAGCAAATGGAAGCAAGAAGCTTTTATCAGTGCAGTTTGAAATTAAAAACTCTAACCAATAAGGGGCAACTTATTAAACCTGACACAATAGTAATTGGTCCTCGAACATCGGGTAGATTATGTTTGGTGTAATGCTTCACAAGACACTTTATTAGAAGAGACTTTCCAACCTAGAAAACCCAAATCCAAACAAATTAAATTTCATTATAGCTTAACTATTTGTACTAATCACCTCAAGCTACAAAAGTACTGAATATTTTAGAAAATCAATATACTTACCTTCGGAGGGCCCTGTACCACCACAACATACGGTGCCGGCTCTCCCGTGGAGCGGTCAAATGTCGGGACATGAAGCCTGCGCTGCTCTTTCTCCGAAGCCCGCGATTGCAATCGTTTGGCTTTTACTGTTGAACTAAAAGCAAATGCCTAAAACCATACGCACATACATAAATAGATATACACAGAGAGGAAGAAAAACATCAATGAGACATTGTACGAATTTATGTGGGATAGAGGAATTGAACCTTGGGGTTGTGATGCTTCTGCTCGGCGGAAACTTTGCGCTTGCTCTTCTTCTTGTCTGCTTTTGCACCGGAATTTCGAGAGCGGTGAGACTTGTGAGATTGCTCTTGGCTACCACTGTCCATACCCATTATTGTATGAAACAAACACCCCCAAGATTCTGCAACTAGAGCTTAAAAACCAAAACCCTAGACCTGAGATTTGTCAATTTGCACCAAAATAGATAGTGAAACCGCAGTAGAGGAAGGGTTAGAGTAAGACTAGCTGTCGAACGGTTGCAAAGGAGAAGAATCAGCAGCAGAGAGTTTACTTTTATGGTTAGGGTTTTGTATTTTAATGAACAGACGAAGGAGGAGGTTCGGGATAAAGGAGTAGGTTTGGCTTCGGAAGAGCCCAGGGGTTTTTTTTGAAAAAATTACAAAAACACCTCGTACTATTTTCGATTATTACTAAATTCTGAACTAAAAATTCGGATAAAGTATTCTTTACACTATTTATTTGTATCACTTTACCCCGTCTGTTAGGGGCTGTTCCTGTAATCAAACAATAGTGTATGGGCCACTTTGTACAGATTTTTAGTTCAGGAGAGTTAAGTGATATTCAGGAATAGTATAAGGGATGTTTCTGTAAAAAAAAAAAAAATTTAGGCTTTGTGACTTTTTGATTTTTTTATAAAAAATAAATATAAAAATATATGAAAAAATTAATTATAATAAAAGACTAAATAAGTGAACATTTTAAGAAATTTTTAAATAAAAAAATTTTTTTAAAAAGCTAGGCCAAACAGGCTAAGCCTCTACTTAGCTTTTTTTTCTTTATGCTTTTTGCTTAAATTTTTTTAAAAAAAACTTATTTGTTTGGCCTCTATAATTAATTGATTTTTTATGTTTTTTATATTTATTTTCAAAAAAATTAAAAATTCTAAAAAAAACTAAGCAAAACACACACTAGTAATATTTGGATTCTTGTCGCTAACCACAATTTTATTTTTTATTAATGCCAAGAAAAACTGAGGATGTATGGAGTTTTGTGCCTAGGTTTGGACTTTTGGACATTTATTTTATTTTTAATTGAAATTAAAGCTATGATTAGTAATTAATTTAAAAGTTAAATTTTTTATAATTTTTTTTTTAGTTAAAAAGCTTGTTTGGATTGAAAAGAAGTAACGTGGTAATTAGTTTTTAAGTTCAATTTTTTTTATTTGTTTGGGTAGGAAATTATTTTTCTTAATTTTTTAACTCAAACTGAATGTTATTGTCCTCTATATAGTTAATTAAAACAATTATTTATGATTACCATTGTCAGCAATTAAGTTATCAAACACCAGTATTGTAGCCTTTGTTTGACTTAATTTTTTTGAAAGTATTTTGCTTAAAAATCTTTTAAAAAGTCCACTTATTCGGTTTTCTATTGTAATTAGTTGGTTTTTTCACATTTTTGCACATTATTTTTTTACAAAAAAAAAACAAACAAACAAATAGTCTACAACAAAAGGTAAGCCAAACACAAGCGTAGTCTTTTCACTTAGACCGAGAGTTTGAATAGAGTGGCCTACGAATTAGTATTTTTTATTTAACGTTTAGATTTTTTTTAATCAAACGAAGTTTTTTAATTTTGAAACTAAAACGTCACAACGCTTATTTGGACATCAAATGATTGTTAAACATTTTAAAATTTTGGTAGATGAAATATGATACATAAAACTAAATTATGCAATTACACTCGAAGTAAAATCTTAATCAACCAAATTAGCTTGAAGTTTTAGTTCTTCATATATATTTTCTTTTCTTTTACTTGCATACTTGGCATAAAACTTATTATGCACGGACAAACGTAAGAAGATATTATAACTTCGTTTAATAACTCAGTTTAAATTAGTTTTTTTTTTTACTTTGAGCTATACATTCAAAAAAAATAGTTTGGTTAAAAGATTGATTTTTAGTTACCATGTATGAAAAAGAAAGTTGTGATTTAATAGTTAATTTTTGCTGACTTTATGCAAAAAATAAAAAGTTGGACTTTGCATGTATTCGTTTAACACACTATACTGATAGGCTTAAAGATCTTACTACAAGAAAAAAGACCTATAATGACAAAAAAAATGGTGACAAACACATATTCATCACTAAATGTAAGTATTTAGTGACAAGAATAAAAATTGTCACAAAAGTACTTAATACGTGTATTTTTATGACAAATTTATCTTTGTCGCATAAATTTTGTCACTAAAAGCATGTCTGGAAATGAAATTTGGTGCCAAAGAGTATTAGTGACAACAAATTTAGTGACAATAAAGCAATTGTCACAAAAAAAACTCGTCTTAGTGACAATATTTTTTGCTTGACACTAAATCACATTACACGAACCTTTAGTGACAACACTTTGTCACTAAGAGTTGTCGCAAAATATCTAGTTGTGTTTAGTGATAAATATTTAATTTTTGTCATTAATAATAATTGGTGAGCAACATAAATTTATCACTAAAAGTATGTGTTTAGGGACAACAATACGAGTCGTCAGTAAAATATTAAAAATTGTGATTTTTGTGACAATTTCTTATTTGTCACATATACTTTGTCGCTAAATGTGTGGCGGGAAAACAAGATTTTGCACCAATTGTTTTTAGTGACAACACTATTAGTGACTTTTCAAATCTAGTGACTAAAAGTTAGTAATTATTAGTGATGATTTTTTGTCCTCATCACTAAATAGTGACGTTGATTTTAGTAACATTCAACAATCATAGCTAAAAAGAAGGTCCAAGTCTGGGGGTTAGGGTAAGGAGCAGCAAACGCCAAACACACAAGCAAACAGTGATGTGTTTGGTGCGGCAATATCCCAAGTAGCGGCTCGTATCAGTTTTTTCCGCAGCCGTACAACACGAAAGCAAGCGGTTTTCATGGATACAAACACTGTTATAGCAGTTTTGTGCATGCAAATCAAACCAGGCGCTGTTTGGATAAGATAGAATTAAAGATATCCTGATTTAATCAGGATACAAGAAGTTTATTTAGAACAGGAGACTGAAACTCTTTAGAGTTACAATGCGATCATAAAACTGAAATATTTATCTTGCATTTAATTTATTTTAATTGCATGGATGATAATTATTGATTTTATTTATCTTGTTAATTTAATTAATTCGAATATTCGATTTTAATTAAAATATTTTGTAA
>JAULJZ010076746.1:0-34637 GCA_032270985.1 Heliamphora pulchella | reverse complement strand
CTTCATCTGCTCGAATTGTGCCATGAACTTCTCCTCAATCTCCTTGGTGACCTCCTCACGTACTTGTTGTTTGATATATAAAATTCTTGAAGATGAACTTGCTTGCAAGGATTCTTTATCTTATCCTTATACTGTAGTCCGAGGCACACATCCATATGTTCAGCAATACCCATGTCCATCTTGTCCTAACAAATCATGAAATATTTTATCTCGAGCTTCGTCCGTCCGAAGTCGCTCAGGTATAGCAGACAACTGATTATTATATTCTTTTTGTATTTTAAAACATTAGTATAACATAACAATTTCATTACTTAAAAATAACTTAAGAACTTAAATCTTACTAGTAGAGCAATCACATCTGGATGATGCACATCACGTGTCTTCAAAAAGACACTCATTTTATTAGTTCTCTCCCACTTAGTAGCTATCTAAATTATTGAAGAAATAAGAATAAGTGGCTATAATTAGCTTTTGAATTTATAGTACCAATTAATAACATAAATCAGTACCTCATGCCTAATTTGAGAAAATTGCGTCCTCCCAGTCCTATGAGATGGTCCACAAAGTCTTCGATTCATGGAATTTTTAATAGATATTTCCTATTATAACAGTGCAACATTTATAAAAAAAATAAATGATACACACGTTTATAGTCGCAATAAACATAATAACAAATGTTTGTAGTTATACCTTTGCTTTATCACTCTCCTAGTATGCCACGAGCTCCTTCCACTGATTTGGCAATACGTTCGTTGGCACTTTCGAAAGGATGTTTTGATCATCTTTATATGGAACATAGTAAGTGGCCATTATCTTATTCTTGTAATCTTTCCATAGTTTCTTACATGAATCCAAAGCAACTTGGTGAAACTCTTGTGGTTAATCCTCTACGTTATCCTACAAAATATAATATAATTGTTAAAAAAAATGTAAGCTAAGATTACCAATAAAAAATGTAATAATATAAAATAAGATAACCTTGATCTCTATCCAAATGGCATCTTTGATATCTTCTGTTACCGATTTCTAATTCATATAAGTTAATGGAACTCGATGAGGGCTACGAACCATTTAACCTAACTGTCCTTTAAGACTTTTGGTTGTAGCTCATAATGGTTGGTATCCCACATCAAACTCTACAGTCAGTTTAAATCCAGAACCCCAAGGTTTTAGTCCCCTAGAAGGTCCTCGTCCACGCTTACTCGTGGAAGAAGTAGGCATCGCCACTATAAGAACAAGTGATAAAATAATGTAAGGAAATAATCATTAGTATACAGAACTTTGCATGCATAAAGAATGATTAAATGCAACAAGCTATATACCTGAGTACCGTGAGTTTGTATCAATGGTAGGAACCAACGATGCTCTTGTCTCTTGTGATTCTAACTCTTGTGAAGGTGGAATATGAGGAGCCTCAGACATGGGGCGAGAAATACGAGAAATATTACTTACCTTCCTTTTTGACATTGCAACATGTGCTAAATAAACTTCATAGTACAATATCAAGTAATTAATTGCATTTGTAATATAAGAGATCTATAAACATAAAATGAATAATTACATATAGAGATATCCCATGAAACTGAAAACAATAACAATTTTGACACAAAATTATCACTCCACTTTCATCTCAAATTTCAATTGTTGCACCTTCTGTTCCTTCCCTCACCCAAACAATTTCTTCTTCATGAAGAGCCACATGCGTTTCTAGTTGTTGACTCACAAAAGGCTTAGCTTGAGACTCATCAAAATGAATATCATAAAAACCTCTTTGAGACATCTTCACTATGACTTGCCATTCCCATTCAAGGGGGTCTGGAACATACAAAACTTGCTCCGCTTGTGATGCCAGTATATGAGGTTCATTACTATATCGGCCGTCTTGATACAAAAGATGGTTGAAGTTGACCAATGTAAAATTAAAGGCATCTACCTTCTTCCTGAGAATATTATCAATCAATCACATTTAAACAACACAAATTTAGTATTGTTAGTGTATCAAATTTCGATAATATCAATGAGTCGTCCATAGTAGTAAATAGCCCCCACCCGAGGATTCTTGTCCTTTCGACTAGCATAACGCAAAGTATCTGCCTTCAAAGCTACACCACTATTTTGAGTTGAGCGATTGTTATCAATGGATTTGACACGATAACGAAACACATTAATGACATAGCCACTGACTTTCCTTGCAATGTAATGAGGACCCATTGCCAATTTATTGATTTCTTCAGAGATTATGATATCACTTGTTTGTTGCAAAGTTTGAACCTAAAATGCACAAACACACAAATGTAATTAAAAAATTACACAAATGTATATATTTTATTTGACTATGCAAACATACGTACATCATCCTTAAACCAAGTGTGGAATGCTTCAAAATATTCGTGTCGAAGTTGGTGATCGTTTGCACGAGGCATTTTGGTCTTCAGAAATTCAATGTACACACTGTAAAAGTTAAAAACTCACACTTACCAAGTTTTACATACAACTTGTGCTTTCTCAAGATCTACAAAGAATCTTTAAATGTTCCCTGTGTTCCTCTTCACTCCGAGAATATAACCGAATATCGTTTATCCACACAATTACAAATTGGTCTAAAAATCTTCTGAACACTCGATCCATCAGGTCCATAAACACAGTAGGTATATTTGTTAACCCGAAAGGCATCACCACAAATTCATAATGCTCATAACGAGTCCTAAAGGTAGTCTCGGGTATATCTGACTCCCGCACTTTCAATTTATGGTATCAAGACCCCAATTTATCATTGAGAACACATTGGCTCCAAAACACAACTTACATCGAGTATGACTTCCACAAATGATCTTATGTCTCAAAACTAGCCCACCACTAAAACTAATTTCAAACATTCTCTACTTCTGTTTGGAAAGATTGTCACTCTACCAAAAACCAGCTCATTACCATATTCAAACGTACATCGAAGACTACTTCCCGATCAACTAACGACTATTAACTCGAAATCACATCACCACTTTGTGTTGGACTACTCTAGTCTTACGACCATCAAGAATAATACCGCCATTTGAACCTAATGAGTCACTAGGGCTAAACATACCACACAGACTAAATGCTCCCCAGGTATATGCTTACCTATATGAATCCAATCACAACCTCGTCACATATTTTCTTCATGTACGTACCATCCACCCTACAATCCTTTAACTGAACAGTATTAACTCCTGATTCTATAATCTCTTATCATCATCACTCAATTCCTTCACACATTTTTTGCCACACAATCGAACCAAGAATCATTTTCGCACTTTAATTATTTTATTTTACCCACGTTCTACCAAGTCACTCGATACACTCAAGGCCAAATACAAAAATCATACCCATGAATTCGTATAGTCTCACTTATGCTTCCACTCTTCTCATCCAAACACTTATTCCTCCCACGTACTCATACTAAGTTGCGATACAGCTCCACCAGAAACAACAAAATTATGTCACCATTCAACTTCTCATACATAGAGTTCACACGTTCCCATAAGAAAATTTCTTCTCTATACCAGCAACATTTACTCACAAATCTAAACAAACTTGCTCTAACGGGTTACATCACAAAAGATTTTCGAAAGCAACTTCCTTGTGACTCACATCGATACCACAACGAAATCAAATACCACTTCATAAGAGTTATACAGTCTAGATGCCAAAGAAATACAAATCGATACTTTAAGAACCTACCATGTGAATAACTTGGTCTGTCTAAAATGCGTACTCCACCCCTCAAACAATCTTCAACATCAATGGGACTCACTATTTTCACAAACTCCTTGGCACCAAAGTCCTAAAATTGCTTAACTAAAGAGTTACCAATCTTTGAGGTGATCTTGATAATCCTGATGAAGAAGTCTGTAATCATATGCTTCCATTTTCTCTCTAGTCTTTCCAAAGGTTGCTCCGTTCCTCTTGGCCTCTACCGTATGGTCTTGACATGCTAGAACATTAGGTTTGAATGTCTCTTCCAATAACTGAATCGTTTTCTCAGGCGGTTGGTTATTCTAGGGTAAAACGAACATGATAAAATGTATGGTTGTGGTAATTACCTTGTCATGTGATCCATTATGACTTGGTAGTTAATTCTTCATCAGGCTCCAAACGTTCATTGTTGTGATCAAGATTCTTCGTTCTTTGATAGTGATGGAAAAAATCCAAACTCTAACACTTTGGTGGGAAGATCGGCGTGGATATCAATGTATATAGATGTACCTCCTTTGCTAGCGTACTAAGGTTATCATAAGTTCGAGGCTGTTTCTCATTTATCGGTATGATTCTTTTGCTTCTTGGTTTATCGGATGGGTGGGTCGGCTATAAACTAGTCTGGAAAAGTTTGAATTTTGCCATATGGCGGTGTCGCAAAACATTTCATGTGAAGCTGTTGTTTCTAACTTTAGAATGCTGATGGCATAGTTCTATTTATCGGGGCCTTTGAAAAGATATTGTTAATTGAATAAGCCCTTACTTAACCATTCTTGTAAATGGGAGTTATGATCTTCAAAATTTTGCTAAATGCGGACGTTGACAGATATTCTAAGCCGTGACATCAAGAAGAAATCTATTTCACGCTTTGAAGAGGTGTTAGGAGGTTTTCGTGCATCGTCTTAGTTTCCCGTGAAAGCGCTAAGGCCTATTGACGTAATATCCTAATGATCGTTGTTACTAACAGATTTATGGGGCAAGGTTTTAGAGGTCAATAGTAAAAAACACGTGCGAGGTTAGAACATCTTAGGATGAAACCCAAGTGGTTCAAAGATAGGTTGGATGAGGTTATGATAAAAGAGATGTTTAAGCAAAAGGGGCAGCCAAACTAGATATTTACCCTGAAGTTACGTCGACCTAACGTATTTCAATTCAAGCATTCAAGTCTACTTCTCTGGTAAAGATTTCAAGAGTGTAAAAGGAATTCACAAAATCACTGCAACAGATTGTGGTTTTAGGATCGAGAGAAATAAATGATGGCAGAAGATTTTATCAATGTCAGATGTTTGGATTGGGTACTTAACAAAGAATTGATATTGAGTTCTACAAGAGAAGAGTTAGTCACGGATGATAACTCGAATCAGAGAAGAATTAAATGCGAATATCGATCATTATCGAGGCATGAAAACTTGAGGATAACGGTACTTTTTAGGATTGAATTTCTAATAGGGTTACCAACAAGACTTGGGTGCATAAGAGTTACCAACGAACGACACTTGACGGTACCATTGAGGACCGACGATATAAGAAGGAAAGACACGCAAAAGAACTTCAAAAAGTTAACATCAGGGTTTGGGGTAAATGAGAAAAGGACTTATAAAGATGAAGTCGCAGGGTTCTAATGGTGTCTCTCGATGTGATATCTAAAATTTCCCCTAATGCGCACTCTTGTCTAACCCCCTTAAAATAAGGTAACTCGTTGCATGAATCTCCGATCTTCGATCTCGATGCCCTTACTTGTCTTTTGCATGTATATTCCTTACCATTCCCGAAATTGGTATCGTCCTGATGCGACTCCTTATAGGACTTAGACACATCAGATTTTAGTTCTTATAATGTATAGATGACAATAAAAATTAACACAACGCATACTATAGAGCTCCAACGCGATAAAATGCAAGGTTTCCCATAACCTAAGTCTTGAAGATTCACTGAACCTGGGCTCTGATACCAACTGTGACGCCCCATTCTCCAGAAACGTCAAGATATATATGAATATAAATAAAGGGATATTCTAACCATTCATTCATATTTACATACGTTAGTTATTACATCATAAAGGAGTTTTAAACCGCTCAAAAATACATAACTATTACAGTTTCACCAAGAAATTTCAAAAATTACACTAAGCATGAGATAACTGAATATAAGAACAAAAACAGAGGTCTCGACTCCTCAGAATGCATTACTAGAATCCACATACTCTTAGAACTTACCCTGTTCTTCAAACTCTTCTTCTCTCTCTGGGATGACTTCTTTCAAGAACTCCTCCTCACTTGTGGCACGAATGCAATGAGCCGAGGCCCAAAAACAAAACAATCTAACTTTCTAACTAATCTCACGGCACAAACTCACCACAACACATACCATTTAACACCCAGTACAGTTTATAGTTAAGGAAACAAACAATTTATGACAGTGTGACACCTCGTTCCCCGGGCATGTCAGGACATATGTAACTATAAATAAGGGGCATATTCTAGTCGAACATTCATAGATAAATAAGATAGTTACTACATCATTAACAGTTCAGAATTTGTTCAAAGTACTTAATAATTACAGTCATCCCGAAAGCTTAACAAAAGTTACATTATATCTGTGGAAAACTAAACAAAAAGATCAAAAGTGACGCCCTACATCTTCAAACCGCGTCGTTGGGGTCGACCTGCTCCTGCCACTCTCCCTCTTCCACAGATTCTTCCCCTTCAACAAACCCGCCTTCCTCAAAGGGTCCTTCTTCGTCACCTGTGGCATAAATGCCATGAGCCGAAACCCAGAAGCAAATTTCCTAAATCGTCTAACAAACTCGCAACAAGATATTCTACAATACATATTGTATAATTCCCAATAAAATTTTAAGACCAGAGAAACAGACAATTTATCACTTTCAACATGGTAAGCATATATAAGAACAATTGTACAAGTACGTGATGCGGGTGAATGCAATGCAGTTGCCCAACCCGACTTGTATCCAGAACTAAAAATAGGAGTTCCACTGTAGGACTTATTTCTGTTACTTGTATGGACCTATTATCATTATTTCCGCCTCAGGAACTTATTCTCATCGCCATGATAAGACTTGTTGTCATTGCCGCCTCAGGAACTTATTGTCATCGCCGTGATGGGACTTTATATTATTGTCGCCTCAGGGACTTATTATCAATGTCGTGATGGGACTTTATGTTATTACCGCCTCATGGACTTATTGTCAATGCCGTGATGGGACTTTATGTTATTGCCACCTCAGAGATTTATTGTCATTGCTGTGATGGGACTTTATATTATTGTCGCCTCAGGGACTTATTGTCATTGCCGTGATGGGACTTTATAGGGTTACCCACATAAAAAAAATTAGGATGCTCGCTTAGTATCAACCCAAGGTCTAAATTAAATCTAGTGACGAACCCATGGTGCCTAAACCTCCTTTTTTTAAATAAAAACCTCCAATTTCATTTCCAAACATGGTAACCAGGGACGCCCTAGACCCACAATCACTAAACAATGATTCCCAACCCAATTTGAAAGGTACAAAAGACTTTGATAACCCAGATACAACGTAGGAATGCCCATGAATGTGCAATATGCCTCTTGTGTATAACTAATCATTGCATGGTGCATAAACATGACATAGCACATGGTACAACTTGCTAAAGCATTAAGTACAAGCATGTGAAGCATAACCACAATTTAAGCAATATAGACTCGAACCATTGGCATGAGTTTATCTCATCAAAAGCATCATTTTCAGACACTAATTACTCACAAAGTTCATATAAGGTTCACACACTCAAGTCTCATAAGTAACACACTATTCAAACACTTAGCCACTTTTAAGTACAAGTTTAATTGCTAGTTTTAAAGTTACGACAGTATTTCAAAGTACTTAGACATTGATTTAATTTTTTATATTTTAACACCAATTAGATAAAAATATTTCCTACAACTTTCATGTTTGACTAATACTAGATCCCAAGGCACGGGAGTTATTTATTTAATTTGAATAAAAACGGTTCAGCAATTTACAGAGAAATGCATAGGAGTTAAGCTTCTGTTGGCCACTGTTTTGGGGCATCAATTCAAGGGCTATGGCTCTGATTTTTGGTGGGGTTTTAGTTTAAGGTGTTACCGACAAGTTTCATGTTTTGAGTTTGGGCAAGTTATTTGGAAAACGTTTGAGAATATGGCCAATTCATAAAAAGGGTTCAGTCATCCTAAAAAGGGTCTGCATAGTGTGTTTTTGACAAAGAATGTTTAAAACCTTCGAGGTATCATCCGAGGGTATTTTGTGCTGATTTTTTCTCAGTAACTAGTTCAATATGTTAGCTACAAAGTTCATATTTACCACTTTTATATTTGGCTTCAAAACAAATGAGGTTTTAAGTCTCACAAAAATATGTGACAGAGAGGTCTGTCAGTCACTGAACATCAATAGTAACTTAGGGAAGTGTTTTGACTCATCAAAGCTTCATATTGTCGGCTCATTTTTGGTGGAAAGAAGGATAAATGTGTCCTCTACAACTTCTATGTTTCGATCGAAGCTCGGTTCTCACTTTAACTTAGGGTTTTTAGGTCTGCAACTCAGAGTGGTCAAGATCTTACACTCTTTGAAAAAAAAGAGATATCTGGAGTTCTACCCAACGAAATCACTTCAAACCAATTTTTATGCAAGATAACTCAAACATCTAAATCTGGACACAAAAATCACTTTAAGAACATTTTTCTACATTTAGTTATGATGATTTAAAGTTGGTGGTAGAAAGTGAGTAAGTCCAGAAAATCAAGCTACTTAGGGTTTTGATTGCTTAGCTTATGTTGTGTACTTTTTTGACAAGTTTTCTTTGCATGCATGTTATAAACTCACATAAATCAAAAGTTCAAAAAATGTTTAGGCCATAAAACTCATAGATACACACATGCAAATACATACAAAGCTTACTCATAATAAACAGTCCCTAAATTACTCCTACGATGCCTTTTTAACTCATTCTTTGTTTTATTTTGTTAGGGTTTATTATAGAGATGGATTGAGGGGTATCTTGGGGGAGAATATCAGAAAGTTTAAGGGAGTTGCTTACTTGTTTTGAGAGCCTAAGGAATGGTAGATGATCATAGGACTTGGCTTTATGTAAGCTTGGTCTCCAAAGACCTTCCTCCTTGTTTCTCTTCCCTTCTTCTTCTTTCTTTTTCTTCTTCTTCTTCTTCTTCTTCTTCTTCTCTAGAACACTTGGTGTATATTTCTGGTGTTCTCTCACTCTCTCCACCGAAAATACATATAGAGGAGAAGGGGTGTTTGGTTGCATATTATAGAGAAAGAGTTGGTAGGTTTAATTATGGATGTGTAAGTCTTTTTTGAATTTTTTAAATTTGTGATTGATTGCATGGTGGGTGGTTCTCTTCTTAAGACATTTTGAAATCTAAATTTTGCAGATGGGAAGAGAGGAATTCAACTAAGGGACTGTTTGGTTGGGTTATATACTCAAATTTTGCTTTAATTGCTTATTTGGTGGTATTTTGGTACTACATTGTTCAAGAAAATGTTTTTAAAATTAATTTGATGTATCTTTTTGGTATTCTAACTTACTAAAATGAATTATTTTAGTGTTATTACTATCATAATTTATAAAAATATTGACAACAATTAATTGTTTAAATGTAGACAATTAAGCTATTTTAAGTTATTTTGACTAGATGTGACTTTTTGACTAATTTAAGGGTGTAAGAATTTTAATAATGATTTATTTTCCTTTGTTGGTCTATAATATTATATAATTATGTATATTACTTGTATAAAAAGTCTTAGGTCATAATAATGCTTAATTTATACAAATTGTTTCTCATTTTTAAGCTTAAAAAGGTAAAATAGTCACTTTTTGGGCACAAACTCCAATGTGGCCGGCCACTAAGGGCATTTTTGTTATTTTTTATGTTATTTTGTCTTTTATTATTTAATTGTATTTAAATATCTGATTTAGGGTGTCCATGTGTCAAATTTTGAATTTTTAAAATTTTTTGCTGTACTAGGGGCAAAATGGTCATTTTACCCTAATTATGAGAATTTTTAATTTTTAATCTAATATTTCATGCTATTTACTTAATTTAGGATGTTGGGACTCTTCTCTGAGTATTAGAATTTTGCCTCTGAACATTTGATCTCTTTAGAATTTTCGGATTGAATTAGGGTTTTCAGGCTGAGTTAGGGTTTTCAATCTTTCATGTAGCGACCTAAGTTCTCATCGTCTATCTGTTGCTAATACCGGGGTTTGAGCCAGGTTGTTATAATCTAGGTGGTTACTATTAGGGTCTGAACCGAGGTGTTACAGATAGGATAGTAGATAAGTTATTAAACATGTGCATATGAGACGACGTGCATGAAATGCAGATGCCCAACCCAACATGCACCCAGATTATAATAGGGATTCTACACTGGGAATCACCAGAGTAGACTTGATAGGACTTTGATCACCAAACCTATCCTCACCTCGTTGCGAATAATAACCGCGTCGCCGGGCGTCATGCCACAACTATTTTACTCAATGGCAATGGCGTGGGGGTGGGCCAACCAAAATAATCATCCATCTTTATCTGGGCTAACCAAAATAATCAAAGTAATAATGCGCCGTATTCCCGCATTAAGAACCAGGATGCTCGTTTGGCGTCAACCCAAAGTCTAAATCATCAAAACCAGAATTCTAGCGACGAACCCATGGTGCCCAACAATATCCACAACCATTTTAAACACCAAGGGTGCACCCAGGGTGTATAAACCAAATTTGTAACACTAGGGACGCACTTAGGGTGTATAAGAGGGACTTATCCCAAAACATTTTCAAAAATGGCAACCAGGGACGCCCTAGACTTAGAATTAAGAACGACGATCTCAATACAGCCCATCCCAACAACGGTTTGCACAGATGGACTCTAACATGCTAGGATGCAAGTGACAATGCTCATAATGTGTACCATCGATCTCAAATGGAACAATTTATTGCATGGCATCAACTAGCATGGTAAGATTTATGATACAACTCGCAAATCATAAGGTACAAGTATGTGAAGAACAGGCTACAATTCTCAATATATGATTCAAACACGATAGCATGAGATCTAAATCAGCATACATTCACTTAAAAGTACTAATCAACTAATTTAAATCAGTCATCATATAAAAACTCTGGTCTCATAGTAAAGGGTACTCAAGCATACACTTAGCAACTTTAAGGTCAAAATTAAGTATTAAATTAAAAGAGCCGACAAGGTTTTGGGATATCTAGACTTGGAATAAATTTATCATTTTTAAACACCATTTAGATAAAAATATTTTCTACAACTCTCATGTTTTTCACTATGGCCAAAACTTAAGGTAAAGAGGTGAACAAAACATCCTCAGAAAAAACGGTTCAGTACTTTTCTCAAGATTTTACCAAAAACATGATTCTGTTGGTCTCGGTATTGGGGTAACAGATCAAGTCGAAATGAGCCTATTTTTTAGTATGTTCTATTTCAACATATCCCTTACAAGTTTCATGTTTAGAGTTAAGACTAGTTGTTTGGAGCAAGTTATACTCTTTGGCCATTTTAGAAAATAGGTTCTATCAATCGCCAAAACTCAGCAGTGCCAGTTTTGGACAGAGGATTTGAAACAGTTTTTAAGTATCATCGCGAGGCTTTAAGGTCTAATTTTTGGAAAGCAAATACGTCCATATGTTATCTACAATGTTCATGTAGACCATGTTTGGAATAGGTCACTAAAAGTAGGAATTTTGGGCTACACAAAAATAGGTGACAGAAGTGTCCCTTGAGGGCTGAAACTAAACAGAGATTTTCAAAGGGTTTTGACCAATCAAAACTCAATATTTTGTGATTACTTTTGGTGGGTAGATATATATACGTATTATCTACAACTCTCATGTTTTGACTAATGTTTGGATCTCACTTTAAACTAGGGTTTCTAAGTCGGTAGTGTTGACTGGTTAAAAAACGACACACTTTGGTAAAATTGCAATATCTCGAGTTCTACTTATGAAAATGAGTTGAAGCCAACTTTGGACGAAAGATAACACAAAACGATAAATGTGAACATAAATAACATTCTTAGATCAATTTTCTGCATTGAGTTATGGTGTTCCAATGTTCAGGGCAGAAACATCTATATTTTAAAAAAACAAGTCTCTTAGGGTCCAAGTCCTCTACTTATGTCATGTCAAGTTTTTGTTCCATTTCTTTGCATGCTTGTATTTTAGACATTAATATCAAGGTTTCAGCACACTTAGAAGTTATCAAACTCAAAGATAACAACATACAATAACATCTCATATCACCTATAAACACAACAGCTCCAAATTTTCAACTACGACGCCTTTTCGGTTTGATTTTCGTCCTCAATTCTTAGAGTGTTTAAAGGGATGTGTTGGGGGATATTTTGTGGGATATTAGACATAAGGTTTAGAGATTTTACTTACTTGATTGAGAGCTCATGGAGGGACTTAGCTTTAGAAAAACTCCTCTCCTTGATTCCTTCATTTTCCTTCTTTTTCTTCCTCAAATTCACCTTAACACTCAAGATCAAAGAGGACTGGTTTCCCTCCATCACCTGCAAAAAAAATTCATGTAGAGAAGAGGGTGTTTGGCTTCCTTTATATAGGCAAAAGCTAGGGGACAAGAGGTGGACATAAAGTTCCAAAAAAAGACCTTTTTCTTCATTTTAATTAAGGAGACTTGAGTTGATTTGGATGAGTGCGACTTTTGAGAGCTAAAAATCAGAAGTGAGGTAGATAAATACAGCTAGGGGCTGTTTGGGGGGACAAAAATCTGACCCCACATCAATCAAAGGGTTTTGCATTAGTTTTTGTGCACTTTTGTGCAAGAAAATACTTTAAAAGTTAATTTGATGTATCTTTTTGGTGTCTTTTCCCACCAAGACCTATTATTTTAGTATGTTGATGATAAATATAGTATTCTCATATATTATTATAGTTTTCATAGTAATTGATTAAATAGATGTAGTCTTTTAAGTCAAATTAAGTTATTTGGGCAATAAATGATTTTTTGACTTATTTTATTGTGTATGAACTTAAATAATGATTTGTTTACTTTTGTTTACCAATAACACTATATTATTCTGTATATTACTTATTCAACAAGTATTGAATCATCATAATGCTTAATTTAATATCTTTCTCATCATTTTAAGCTAAAAAAAGTAAAAAGTCACTTTTTGGCACTCTTTCCAAGGTGGTCTGCCACTAAGAGGCATTTTTTTCATTTTTGATGTTATTTTATCCTTTTCTATTTAATTGTACTTAAATGTTAGATATAAGGTATCCATGTCTCAAAAATTAAATTTTTAAGACTTTTTGCTGTACTCGGGACATAATGATCATTTTACCCTATTTATGAGGATTTTTTATTTTTAACTCATTATTTCATAATATTTACTTTATTTAGAATGTTGGGAGACTCTCCGGGTGTGAAGGTTTTGTTACTTGAGTTTTGGACCTTTTTGGGGTTTTCGGGCCGAACTTAGGGTTTTCGATTCGAGTTAGGGTTTCGAATCTCGTCCATGTTCTATAACCTTGTGGACTATCCATCACTAATACTAGGGTCCAAGCAAGGTCGTTACAGTCAAGACCTAATAACTCGGGACAAAACCCGAGATAAAAATAATTAAAAGTCGAATTAAGGCTTAAAATTAAATTATCGGAAGAAAATCACAAATTAATAGGTCAATTCAAGACCTAGAAATTTAGGACGAAAGACAAGATAAAAATAATTAAAAATCGAGTCAAGGCTTAAAAATATTTTTATGGAAAGGATAACTACAAATTAATAGGCCGAGTCAAAACTTAAAAATTCGAAACGAAGCACGGGACAAAAATAATTAAAATCCGAGTCAAGACTTAAAATTATTTTCATATGACAAGAATTATTTTCATATGACAAGAAATCACGAATTAATAGGTCGAGTCAAGAGCTAAAAATTCAGGATGAAACATGGGATAAAAATAATTAAAAGTCGAGTCAATGCTGAAAATTATTTTAATTAGAAGGATAACCACGAATTAATAGGTCGAGTCAAGACCTAGAAATTCGGAACGAAAATGGGATAAAAAATAATTAAAAAGTCGAGTCAAGACTTTGAAATTAAATTTATCAGAGAAAATCACAAATTAAAAACACAACCAAAACAAGATTTAAAATTGTTTTTAAGGAAAACAACACAAAGAATAAAACAAGAAACGACATAAAAGAAGATTAAAAATCAAAACAAAGTTTAAAATTATTTTTAAGGAAAACAACACAAGAAACAAAACAAGGTTTAAAAATAATTTTTAAGGAAAACAATACATAAGCCCCAAATAGCCCACCCAATCAGTAATAAAAAAACCCCAAAACGCCATCATTACAAAAAAAAAAATGTGCCAGCCAACTTCGACGTCAACGGTTGCTGGGTCCAATGATCAAAAAAGGTAACATGACTGTTGATAATCAAGCGGTCGCCGAAAACATTTCAAGCTGACATGACAGTCGCCACCTGGCGTATCAATAACTTGTCAGTCGCTCACTTCGAAGGCAGCTGCCACAACCGAAACCCATTAAGCCCCCAGGTGCACGGGCCAAACCTTTCACTACTGTCCCTTACTCTCTCTCTCTTCTCCTTTGCACTCTCAAACACTCTCGAATTTTCTCTTGTTCCTTGCGATTTTTCAAGCTTTTTCCTTTACCTTTTGATCATGGCGGGCTACGGACGAGGCGACAATATCTTTGGGGCTCGACATGGCTCATTCGCTAGCAAAAGCTCCTACATGGGTGCTTTTGGGAGTTCGAACCCTAGCATGCCTGCTAGTGGGGTTATCACTAGTCAACCTTCTACCGCGTTGGGGGCGATGGATGCTCTAGCACTTGAGGCGAAGAGGGCTTCTTGCCAGGCTGCCGAGGCACAGGCAGCTGTAGACGCTACTGTTGAGGCACAGGCGGCTGTAGAGTAGGTAGCTGCCGAGGCAAAGGTTGAGGGCTTCCTTAATCCACATGCCAGCGAGAGCATTCCTGCCCCTTTCAACCTGATGACCTATGCTCCCGCGCCCTACAGTTTGGGTCCAAGCGGGAAGAGATGGTACGACCCTCTAGTTGACGCTGTTGCTGCTGACATCCTTTTCCGAGAGCTGGCTCAGCATATCTCACGTCAGCGTCATACGATAAGTCCTCTTTTTGATGATGAAGCATGATTTATCTTTATTGCCTTGAACATAGATGCATGCTTAGGATCCCATGTGGCTTGTTATTTTGCGATGTGATGTCTATGATAACTGCCTCAGTTGATCATGCAATATTGAGATTTGTTAATGAACTGGACATACTTATCAAAAATTTAAAATGATAAACCCTAACATCAGAATAAAAACTAGCTAGGTACCTGTGCAAAGGAGATTCTTCGACAAAACGTAGGGACACTAGGATTAGGATTTTGATGCTAACAGAGGGAGGTGTTTTTCTATTTTTATTTTTTTAGAAAATCACAAAATCTAGGGAGTGTTTTTTCATTTTTATTTTTTAGAAAATCACAAAATTTAAGGGGGTAGGTTTTTTTTATTTTTTAGAAAATCCCAAAAAACTAAGAGGGGGTTCTTCATTTTTATGTTTCAAAACATCACAAAAAACTAAGGGGGTGGTTTTTCATTTTTAATTTTTTTAGAAAATCACAAAAATCAAAGGGGGTGATTTTTTCATTTTTATTTTTTTAGAAATTCCCAAAATCTAAGGGGTGATTTTTCATTTTTATATATTTTTTTTAGAAAATCATAAAATCTAAGGGGGTTTAGAATAAAAATTTACTTAGCTCACTAGGACTTAAGGCTCCTAGTTTTCTAGGGCTTAAAAGAACTGAATGGTCATCACACACACACGAATCTAAGATTAAAAGATTTACTTAGCATACTAGGGCTTAGGGTGCCTAGTCTTCTAGGGTATAAAAGAATCAAAAGATCGTCATACACACACGAACTTAGGGTTAAAAGATTTACCTAGCACACCAGGGCTTAGGGTGCTTAGGTTTTTAGGGCTTGAAAGAACTGAAGGGTCATCACATACACATGAACTTAACGTTAAAAGATTTACCTGGCGCACTTGGGCTTAAGGTGCCTAGTCATCTAGGACGCGAAGGAACCAAAGGGTCGTCACACACACGCGAACCTAGAGTTAAAAGATTTATCTGGCGCACTAGGGCTTTGGGTGTTTAGTCTTCTAGGGTTTGAAAGAACCGAAGGGTCTAGGGCTTGAAGAAATTGAAGAGTCGTCACACACACACACGAATCTAGGATTAGAAGATTTGCCTGGAGCACCATGGCTTAGAGTGCCTAGTCTTCTAGAGCTTGAAAGAACTTAAGGGTCGTCACACACCCACAAACCTAGGGTTTTCTTATTGCTTTCCTTTTCCTTTCACATTTTCTGCATTACACTTGATTTGACGGCTCTTATTATATATTCTGCTCATCTTCTGCCTTTTAGGTTAGTCAGTATGTCCGCGATTTTGGTGGCTCTGCTTCCTGTGAGGTGTTGGAGTGGTATGGTGCCCTCCCTGCTCCTAGTCGGGCTCTCGTTGATGCCTCCAGCTTTGCTCGGTTCATACCCTTGCTAAGTAGGACCAGCAATTACAGAGTATGGTTGATAACCTTGGCTGAGATATGGTGGGATACCACTAACACCTTTCATTTCTCTACTTTCGAGGCCACAATGATGCCACTAGACTTCACTATGATCACAAGCATCAGGGTCGTAGGTCTCCCCATTCTGTTTGATCCAAACATTGCCCATGTTAGGTACATATGGTTTCACGAGCATTTCTAACATTTTCATTGTACTGAGCCCCGCCATTATGAGTGGGTTGCTCGTGCTTTCTTGTTGTATATGTTCGGTACCTCCTTGTTCTTGAACAAGGTGAACACCGTACATCTTCACTATCCTGGCGCCCTCTTCTGCCTTGACCGAGTGATCACATATGGATGGGGAGGAGCTGCTCTTACCATGCTCCATGGTTCGATGAGGGCCTTGACCCGATTCCCTCAAGAGCTCAGCATTGGGGGATACTGGAGAGTTTGGGAGATACGTTTCAGTTTCTGTACACTGTTCATTAATTTTTTTGTTATCTGTTATATGTTCTTCTACTAACGCATTCTCTTTATAGCTTTAGACCTATGAGTTCCTAGGGCTTCATATCCCAATGAACTCCTCTGCTGACCCTCTGGTTATCCCTCGCACTGCTCGATGGGCCCACAACTTCAAGGGGAGAAAGAGTGGAGGGAAGAACTTAAAGCAATTCTGGGCATAGCTGAACCACCTAACTCCCGATCAGGTACCATTTCTCGTTCTATTCTAGACTTACTGCTTATTGCTTATATGTCTACTGATCACTGCTTATTGTACTATACACTATTCTATGCACCATTCGCTCTACTACACTGTTCACTGTACTGCACTATTCACTGTATTGGTCATTATACTGCTGACTGATTACGGGATCGTTAGGACATTTTAGCAGGAATAGAGGACTAGGCTGGCAAGGATTTGATGCGTAGCCTTGATGCTTCTCGGAGGTAGATTTTGCTGGAGGGCCCCTTTTGTTAAGAGTACTACTTAGGAGAGCCGGTGCTTCAGCAGTCGCTGGGACTTGATCACTTCTGGATTTCGGTGGCTCCTCTAGCTCGCATGCACCAGACAGATGCCATGAGCCGATTTAACATGCTACTAGAGATGGCTGGGACCCCTACTTTAGAACAGCTGGGACCTGAGGGAGACTACACAGCATAGACCTAGGCACATCTGTTAGGACCACTGGGCCCTGGCCTAGCTGCCCCTGCTGGTAGGAGGAGGAAACAAGCACCAGAGGCTGTTCCTAATGTGGGTGTCGGAGTAGAGGCTACTGCTGGTGCTGGAGTTGCTGCTGCTGCTGCTGGAGCGGGTGGAGCTATAGAGCTGCCTTGGACTGTATTGGTCCTCATCACCAAGTATCCTTTTGATATCCCCATTCTAGTTCCTCTAGCCTTGGAGTACAGACCGGTTCACGCTCAAGTTTGATCTTCTTTTCACTATTTTCTTTTCTATCTTTCCTTTGTTTAAACTGCTTATCTCTTGTTCCTCTTTGGCAGATGAAATAGGCTTGGCTAGATCACCTCATGCTGGTGGTAAGCGGTATGCGGACTTTGATCCGCCAGCAGCATACCGCTCTGCATGCAGCTGGGGTTGTCTTTCTCCCTCAACCAGTTGTGATAGTGAGAATTTCTAGCTTTCCTTTCTACTATTAGTTTCTTCATTCTTTTCCCTGCTTATCTTTGTTCTTCTATTCTTTCATAGCCACGTGCCCCAGCTTAGAATGTTGCCGAACCACAGGTCCAGGGTGAGCCACAACTTCCAGTTCCTGCCCCAGTTCGAGGTCATGGGTCCTGTGCTTCTTCCCGAGCTCGCTATACTTGAGGATCTATTTCATCTGCTCGAAGCCGCTCCCGAGTTGTATCTTCTTCTTCTGGCTACGGTGATGATGACATTGACGATCTGTTCAATTCATCCGAGGCTGGCTTTTCAGACGTTGGTCCCTATTCCCACCAAGTCCGTTAGAGACATTAGAGAGAGATAGATCCCCTCCCCTTTTCATACATTTTGATACATTCTGATACATTAGTTTTATGGGCCTGCGTGCCCCAGATTTGCTGGTTATTGGGTTTGGGTTCCCTTGCTTTATTCTTTCTGATACATTCGTGCCATTCACTGCTTTATATATACATTTGCTTGCATCTTCATTCACTTCTTATGGTACTTTGAATGTACTATACATGATGCAAGTCTCGAAAGAAAATTCATCTTTATTATGGATGTTTGATTCCAATGACAAAGGTTACAAAATACAAAAAACTACAAAAAAGGAGGATAAGATAGAGTGCCCGCCACCTTTAAAAGTGGCGGTCGCTAGGTTTGGAGATGGTGGTCGCCATAAAGTACAAGAGCCAGGTGCCGGTCGCCAGGTTTGAAAGGTGGTGGCTTTGTACTGTGCACTTTTCAACCTGACGATCCCATACTCAGAGGTGGTAGTCACCACATGCATTGTACTTTTTCAAACTTTTTGACGCATAGCCTTCTCACGCCTTATAAATATAACCTTGGGGTCCCTATTTTCTGTCACTTTCATCATGATGACTTTTTTCCATGGCCCACTTTCTGCATGGATTGATGAGTTTTCACATGTTGAACGTCTTAACTTTGACTCATTCGATATCAACTCTCTATTTTCCCTAATGGCTGTAAAGATTAACGAACCTACTGAAAGCTGATGCTCAACTGTGGGACCCATAAACCCATGTTTTCTGTTTTGATTTTGAGGAGCTATACTCCACTATAAAGGAATTTGCTGCCATTCTAGATCTGACCCCGATGAAATCTGTAGTTGTGCCAACTTTCTTCCTCTCTACTCGACAATAAATAATATAATTCTATGGCCTATACAAAATGGAGGCTTACCTCTTAACATCCAATGACTATCTTGACATTCCCTGGATTATTGTGAGATTTTGACCTACTGGCGGTCTCAGCGACCTTGCCTTTCAGTTGCAACGCCATTATGTATTATGCTTCTACCTCCTTGCCCATTACCTCTTGGTTCCCTCTGATGGATGTATTAGCTACTTATTAGTGGACATTGTAGGTCAAATGTGGTTGGGGAAAGACTTTGTCCTACTAGTTTTTGCTGAGACGTTGATTGGCCTGGACGCTATTCATTGCGACGAGACTACTACTTTTGCTAGCAGTCCCTTGGTTGAAAACACAGTACCTTCGGCCCCTAGATTAATCACCTCCAACTTGCATCTTCTACAAGTCTCTAATGATCAATTCATCCACTTTCCAGTCCTCATAACTACCATCAAGCAGGCAATAGTGAATCATGAAGGGTATCTTCCTCTATCGAAGTTCCTTCGTTGCAATCTTAAATTGGTTAGTTCCACCCCATGTTTCTCCATCGAAGAAGCTTATTTATAGTTTTAACCACCTTCCACTTGCCTCTTCCATGAGTCTTCAATGATCAGCTCATTCCTCCTTGGACTTTTGTCAGAGGCCTTTAGCTACTCTCTCAAGTGGGTCAGTTCCACTCCCAACTTAGCCATCACAGGTGCATTCATGTCGATCTTGTAGACCATGGTCTTTCGGCTAGCTCCCTTCTATCCCTTCATCTAGTTTAGGCTCAGTCCCCAAGAGCTCATCATTATGTCTCCCTTCATCGAGTTCAGATTCGGGCTTCAAGGGTCATCATCATATCCTCCTTCTATCTCTTCATCCAGTTCAGGTTTAGGCTTCAAGGGCTCATCATCACGTCCCTCCCCATCCTGGTTGGCTATCTTTGCAAATATGAGTAATTCCATGCTCCTTCACTTTTTTTCTTTTTTATCTCGCTTTGCTTTTTACTTTATTCCCTTTTTACTAATTTCTCTTGGTTTTCACTTCTAACCTCTCTTGCAGATTTGGCTAATGGAGAAGATAAACCTCATGCAAAAATTTGCCACAGACAAGTACAATGCAGTGGCTCTCCTCTATCGCCCTTATTATCAGATATGCAGCACTAAGATAGCTTGGCAGCAATATCTCTCTTCTCTGACGGGCACAGACATTACCTGGCAGTGCTCCTGGTGGCGGATCTCTACTATGACCCTGACCACTATGGACCATCCTGGCATTCTATTAACTGGCTTGAAACTGTCCACCTTCTACTATCCACACCGAGTAATGTAGTAGTTCGGTCGCAGTCAGATCGTATTCCACGACATTCGACGGCATTTGTACTCATCTTTATTGCAGGCCCCATTTTTGGCAAAGTATCAGGAGGCTTGGCCATCTCACTCCCTGATGAAGATGTAGGAGCTGCAGTGCCTGAAACTCCTTGACAAGTACAAGGCATGGCTAATCCAAGACAGAGAGAAATGAGACGAAGAGAAAGAAAAACAGGCAGCAAAGAGGAGAAAGACTTGAGGAACTTGCTTTGTTTTTCAAATTGCATAGCCTTCTTTTTTTAATTATTTTTTTAGAGTTTAGAACTTGTGCACCCGCCCTATTTCTTTCAAAACCTTGTAACTAATGCTGAAAATGAAGTATTCTACCCTTATTTTGAAAAAGATTTGCAATTATCTTAAGTTTTTTGATTTTTGCAATGTCAAAGACTTTATTATCAAAATTGAAGACAAATTTTCATTGATCTTTCTTGAATTCAAAACTGGCTAAAACAAAGAATGTGGTAAGACTTCTTAAAAGAAGCTACCTATGTATCAAAAGAAAATGGAATCAGGCCTTAACATAATTCGAGCTCGGTTTGTTCTCGGGTATTAACACTCTTCTTTTGTGATGCCTTAACTTTTGCTAAGGTCACCCTTTCGGGTTTTCGGCCTTGCAGGCTACTCTAACTTTTACCTCGGCCGCCTTTTTGGTTTTTAACCCAGTGAGCTTTTTTTTATTTATTCTTCCTCTCAAGGGTAGTATTTCTTGAGCTAGTCCAAGTTGATCGGTGTGGAAAATGTATTTCTATCCAAATTCATAATAATTACTGCACCATCGGTCATGATGGTTTTGATGAGAAACAGCCCGGACCAGTTTGGCTTAAACTTGTCCTATGGGTCAAAGATGGGAGCCCTGATTTCTTTAAGAACTAAGTTACCTTCTCTGAGATCCCGGGCCTTGACCTTCTTGTTGAATGCATGATCTATCCTCCTTTGGTATCCTTACACG
Source organism: Heliamphora pulchella (assembly GCA_032270985.1). Lineage (NCBI taxonomy): Eukaryota > Viridiplantae > Streptophyta > Magnoliopsida > Ericales > Sarraceniaceae > Heliamphora > Heliamphora pulchella. Next base: position 13,154 of record JAULJZ010076746.1, on the reverse strand, counting down.
TGAAATAAAGCCTATAACCTTCTTTCATCAAACAATAGCAGCTCTTCCATTTGATTTTTTTGCCATTCTGTCTCTAGAATACTGGCCTCAGCCACTACTCTTAGTGAAGGAATTTCTACCTCAATGGGCAACACAGCTTTCATCCCATACACTAAAGAATAAGGCGTGGTTCTCGTTGAAGCTTTAATCGATGTTCTGTACCCCCAAAGTGCAAACGGTAGGTGTTCTAACCAATCTTTATCTGAGCTAATCATCTTTTGTAAAATCTTCTTTACATTCTTGTTTGCTGCTTCGACTACCTCATTAGTTTGTGGCCGATATGGTGACGACTTGTGGGCCACTATCCGGTATTCTTCAAAAAGGTTCAAGACCTCACCTTAGAAGTGTGAGTCATTATCTGAGATGACTTTATAAGGGACCCCATATCGACAAATGATCTTCTGCTTGATAAACTTGACAATGTGATAGGCTTTCAATACCGAGTAGGAGGCAGCTTCCACTTACTTGGTAAAATAATCAATGGCTACCAACATGAACTCATGCCCATTTGAAGCCTTTGGTGTTACCCTACCAATCACATCAACGCCCCATACTAAAAACGGCCATGGTGACGTCAAGCTATACAGCTGGGATGGGAGAACATGCATAAGGTTCGCATGGATCTGACACTTATGGCACCTTCTCATAAACTGTGTGTAATATGTCTCCATTGTCATCCAATAATACCCATGTCGTAGGATCTTCGTAGCTAACATGCTTCCACTCATGGCATGTATCTCTTTCATCGGCTCTTGGCCTTCCTCACTGCTAACACATAGCTTGTTGACTCCAAAATGCTCTCGTTTGTATAATTTTCCCTTGCAAATGACAAATTCCTTATTACCCTTTTGTCCTTTTTATTAGCAAACTTGGGATATTCTCCCTTTTTCACAAAATTCTGAATGTCAAAGTACCAAGGGAGTTCATCAGTACTCTCTTCGATTGTGGCCGTCATCTCGTATGCCGGCTATCTCTTCTAGTCAATTATCAATGGTCTCATCCTAATTCCGGGTGGTATATCAATCATTGAAGCCAGAATAGGCAGTGCATCGGTAAACTTTTTTTGTAATCTCGAAACATGAGTAAAAACCACTAATTCAAAGCATGGTATCAGCTTTTCTAGCTCTTGATGGTAGAGAATTAACGTTGCGTCCTTAACCTTTCATTCTCCTCTTGCCTATGAGACCACCAATGCTAAGTCCCCTAGTTCCAAAGCTACCTCCAACCCAGCCAAGCACGCTTTATACTCAGCTTGATTGTTGGTAACTTCGAAGTTAAGCTTCAGGAACAGAGGAACATGTGATTCGTTAGGAGTGACAAGGAGAACTCCTATTCCATAGCCATACTGATTAGATGCGCCTTCAAAATATAGAGTTCACTTGTCGTCCTTGACTCTCATCAGCTGCTCATCAGGGAACTGGAATTCTACATCTTCGTCTCCCTCTACTGGTTGGTCTGCTAGACATTCTGCTATTGCTCTGCCTTTATCTGACTTTCGGGTGATGTACCTGAGATCAGACTCTTACAACAATAACAACCATCTGGCTAGCCTTCCTGTTAATGCCGACTTCTCGAACAAGAATTTTAACGGGTCCATTTGGGAAATGACATTCACTATGAAAGATAGCATGTAATGCCTTAGTTTTCGGGAGGCCTAAACTAAGGCCAAGCATATCTTTTCCAATCGCGTATATTATATCTCAGATCCAGTCATCTTCTTGCTCAAGTAATAGACTGCCTTTCCAATTTTGATTTCTCCTTTCTGTGATAGCATGCATCCAATAGCCGAGTCAGTTACTGATAAATAGAGAATCAGTGGCCTATCAAACTCGGAAGGAGCCAGAACATGTGGGTTTTGTAAATACTGACGCACAGTTTTGAAAGCCTCTTGGCATTTTTGATCCCATTCAAACTTAACTCCTTTCTTTAAAAGGCAAAATAACAGCTCACATGTGGTTGTCAGCTTTGCTATGAACTGGCTGATAAATTGTATCTTGCCCAGAAATCCCCTGACTTCTCATTTGGTCTTTGGAGGAGGCATTTCCATGATTGCCTTGATTTTCGACGGATTGACCTCGATTCCCCATTGAGTAATCATGAATCCTAGCATTTTTCCTACAGTGACTCCAAAGGTGCACTTCTGTGGGTTGACCTGCATCTTGTATTTCCTAATTCTTTCAAAGAACTTCTATAATGGTATGATGTGGCCATCTCGATCCTTGGACTTCACTATCTTATCATCCACATACACCTCAACTTTCTTATGTATCATGTCATGTAGCAAAGTAGTGGCAGCCCTTTGATAGGTCGCCCCTGCAATCTTTAAATCGAACGACATCACACAATAATAGTTGGTGCCCCAAGGTGTAGTGAACGTCGTCTTTTCTCTGTCTTCGAGGTCCATTAGGATCTGATTGTACCTGGAGAAACCATCTATGAATGACAATAGAGCATACCCCGCTATGTTATCTACTAAAACGTTAAAGTGTAGCAAAGGAAAATCATCCTCCAAGCTGGCCTTGTTGAGATCCCAAAAATTCACACAAACTCGAATGCATTCGTCTTTCTTTAGAACTGGAACAATATTGGCCACCCATTTCGGATACTTCATTACCATAAGGAATCCAGCGTTGATCTACTTGGTGACTTCTTCTTTGATCTTCAATGTAATAACCCAATTTATAACAACTCGTGTAGCGATCCAGCCCAGATCCTAGTATTAGCAACGGTTAGCCGACAAGATCTTAAGTCGCTAGAGGATGGAAACCCTAATTCAACCCGAAACCCTAATTCGACTTGGAAACCCTAGAAAGACCAGATACTCAGAGGTAAAACCTTAATACTCAAAGAAGACTTCTAACATCATAGATTAAGTAAATAACATGAAATATAAGATTAAAAATTAAAAATTCTCATAATTAGGGTAAAATGACCATTTTGCCCTAAGTACAACAAAAAATCTTTAAAATTTAAAATTTGACACATGGATACCCAAAATTAGATATTTAAATACAATTAAGTAACAAAAGACAAAATAACATCAAAAATAAAAAAACAAAAATGCCCCTAGTAGCCGGCCACAATAGAGTTTGTGCTTAAAAAGTGACTTTTTGCCTTTCTAAACACAAAAGTTTGAAAAAATTGTACAAATCAAGTATTATTATAATTCAAGACTTTTTATACATGTAATATACATACTAATATAATATTATAGGCCAACAAAGGCAAACAAATCATTATTAACGTTCTTACATACTTAAATAAGTTAAAAAGTTACATCTAGTCAAAGTAACTTAAAATAGCTTAATTGCCTATATTTAAATAATTAATTATTGTCAATATTTCTATAAACTATAATAATAATAACACTCAAATAATTATTTTAATAAGCTAGAAGACCAAAAAGATACATCAAATTAATTTTAAGAAATATGTTCTTAAACAATATAGTGCCAAAACACCACAAAATAAGCAATCAAAACAAAATAAAACACTTTGAACCACCCAAACACACCCCAGTCGAATTCCCATTGACTTTTTTTGTAAAATTTCAGATTTTAATTTTTAAAAATCTTCCCACCTCCCATGCAACCAATTATAAATTAAGAAATAAAAAAATAAACTTGAAAACTATTATTAAGGGAGGAGCTGAACCGAGAGTAGCTGAAGAATGGCTGAGAACTATCAAGAAATTATTTTAACTCCATAGGAGTGCAGACCGATACCGATCGAGTAGCTCTAGCAGCACACCTATTGGAAGGAGAGGCCGACTACTGGTGGTCTATGATCGACAACACCCAAGATGTGGTAGCTGTGATTTGGAATCAGTTTAAAGAATTATATTTTGAAAAGTACTTCCCAAGTCCCTTTCGATAGGGACAAGTTCGACAGGGACAAGTTAGAGAATTTCTGAAGCTTAAATAAGGATCTATGTCAGTAACCCAGTACGTCAACCGCTTCGAAGAGCTGAGCCAATTCCCGCAACCATCATACCGGAAGAAGAATCAAGGGCACGAAAGATCAAGTGGGGCCTAGAACCCTCTATCTGAACTTGGGTCATCTGTTTACAGCTTCCAACTTACACTCGAGTAGTACAAATAGCCCTATTGGTGAAAACAGACTTAGCTGACTCTAGAAGGATTTGGAATCAGAAGAAAAGAAACACTAGCTCTGGAGGACCAATAAAAAGCAATCGAGTGTTCGTTCCAAAGAAGCCATATCAACAGGAGAACAGATAAGAGCAGCCAAAGGACTCCTCTACCAAGTTTATAGTCTGCTTTAAATGTCACCAACCAGGGCATTAGAGGTCTGAGTGCCCACGCCTAGGACATAGGACTCAGAACAACCCCTCCCAATAGTGGAGGCAACCCGAGAATCAGCCACCAAAGTACCCTCGGCCAGTTTAGGTCATCCAACTAGCAACAAACCTACGAAATAAGAGGGGAAGGCCACTGCTTAACAAAAACCAAATGCCCGAGGGAGGACGCATCTTTACTCCACAGGAGGAGGAAGTAGAAGGCACCCAAGTTATGCAAGGTATGTTCGTGCTATTCAACACCTTAGTGAAAGTGTAGTTTGATTTTGGAGCATCCCATTCTTTCATATCTTTGGCATGTATGCAATCTCTGCCCTTAAGACCCAAAGTATTAGATCATACTCTAAGCGTCATTACACCCTTAGAATATCACACGCGAGTAGACTTTATTTGTAGAGCGTGCACGTTGAGAGTACTGACACCCTTATGCCATGCAACCTGCGATTCATGGATTTTAACAAATATGACATGATTCTCGAAATAGATTGGCTCTATGGACATCACACTATCATCGATTGCCAATAGAAGAAGATATGGGCACAAGTAAAGAATGACACTATTATACGGATTCAAGAAAAATATCATGAAACCCTGACACTGAGTAACGCGAAGGTTTGTAGATCAAGTAACTTCAACGTAAGATTAGCTTACATGCTTACCGATACAAATGCCCTAGCAGCCACCGAGTTACCACGAGTTATGTGTGAATACAAGGATGTAATTTTGAGGAGAGCTCCATAGAGATCCAAAAAAAATTTCTCCAAAAGTAAAGTGATTCTATTAATAGAAGCTCTTGGGCAGCATCACGAAAGTGAGAAAGCCAACATAAGGATGAGAAGACATAATGCTAGTAAATCATCTCTAACCTTTCACACGATGAAGTACGAGACGAAATTTCAAGGACAAAATTTGTTTAAGGGGGGTAGATTGTAACAACCCAGTACGGACGCTAGTTGTAACAACCTAATTTATAATGACCAGTGTAGCGATCCAGTCCAGACCCTAGTATTAGCAACGATTAGTTAACGAGATCTTAGGTGGCTAGAAGGATGGAAACCTTAACTTAACCCAAAACCCTAATTCGACCTGAAAACCCTAGAAAGACCAGATACTCAGAGATAAAGCCCTAGTACTCAGAGAAGACTCCTAGCATCCTAGATTAAGTAAATAACATGAAATATAAGATTAAAAATCAAAAACTCTCATAATTATGGTAAAATAACCATTTTGCCCCTGGTACAACAAAAAGTCTTAAAAATCTAAAATTTGACAAATGGACATCCTAAATTAGATATTTAAATACAATTAAGTAACAAAAGAAAAAATAACATCAAAAAATAACAAAAATGCCCCTAGTGGCTGGCCACATTGGAGTTTGTGCCCAAAAAGTGACTTTTCGCCTTTTTAAACTCAAAAGTGAGAAAAAATTGTACAAATCAAGTATTATTATGATCCAAGACTTTTTATACAAGTAATATATATACTAATATAATATTATAGACCAATAAAGGCAAACAAATCATTATTAAAGTTCTTATACACTTATATAAATCAAAAGGTTACATCTTGTCAAAGTAGCTTAAAGTAGCTTAATTGCCTACATTTAAACAATTAATTATAATCAATAATTTTATAAACTATAATAATAACACTAAAATAATTTATTTTAGCAAGTTAGAAGACCAAAGAGATACATCAAATTAATTTTAAAAAATATTTTTTTGAATAATGTAGTGCCAAAACACCACAAAATAAGCAATTAAAGCAAAATAAAACACTTTGAACCACCCAAACACACACTAGCCGAATTCCCACTGACTTTTGCTACAAAATTTCAGATTTCAATTTCTAAAAATCTCCCTACTTCTCATGCAACCAATTATAAATTAAGAAATAAAAAAATAAACTTACAAACCATTATTAAGTCCACTACTAATTTTTCTATAAGACTAAACACCCCATTTCTTCTCCTTGTGATTCGGTTATTGAGAGGGTGAAAATCAGATTTTGAGTGTTCTTAGGCAGCACTTCAAGTCTTGGGAGAAAAAGGGAGGAAGAAGAAGAAAGAAGGAGAAAAAGGAAGAAGGATCCTAGGAGGCTAGGAGATACTCTTAAAGCCAAGTCCTATCATCCTTCTACCATTAGATCTTCAAAATAGGTAAGTGAACTCCTTAAAACCCTTTATTATTCACTTACAAAATACCCCTCAATCCATCTCTATAAACATCCCTAAGAATAAAAACCAAGATCTCACCTAAAAAGGCATCGTGTGAATAGATTAGGGGTTGTTCGTATGAGATCTAGTGTTGGATGTGTTTGTATGTAATTGTTTTTCGAGTTTAATGGCTTGCATAGGTTCTGAAACTTTAGTTTGTATGAATATATTACGTGCATGCAAAGAAAATACATTAAATTTAAACATATCATGAGCTAAGTTACCGAAACCCTAAATGGCCTGATTTTCTAGTCATATTAACTTTGTGCCACGAACTTTAAACTATTATAACTAATTGTAAAAAAATGATTTGAGTGTTATTTTTATGTCCAGACCTAAATTTTTAAGTTCTATTGCAAACAAAATTAGTTTGAAGTAATTTCGTTGGGTAGAACGCTAGATACACCATTTTTACTAAAGAGTGTCAGATTCTGACCACTCTGTATTACAGACATAAATATCCTAGGTTAGAGTAATAACCGAGCCTAGGTCAAAACATAAAACTTGTAGATAACATGTTTATTTTACAGTCCACCAAAAAGGAGCCAACAATATGAAGTCTTGATAGGTCAAAACTTTTCCCAAAGTCACTATTGTGAATAAATGACTAACAGAGCTCTCTGTCACATGTTTTTGTAAGACTAAAAACCTATGTTTTATTGCCAAATCCAAAAGTGATTTTCATGAAAAATGTAGCTAACATATTAAACTAAGTAATGACCAAACATCGGCCCAAAATACCCTGGGATGGTCCCCAAAGGTCTTGGCATTCTCTGTTGAAAGCCGGTTCTGCTGAAACATTTTATGATGACTGAACTTATTTTATAAAATGGCCAAAATCATCAATTTGTTCCAAATAACTAGCCTTAATACAAAACATGAAACTTATAGGGGACACCATAACCCAGAACATACCCAAACATCATACCTATAGCCCTTGATTTGACGCCCCAAAACCGAGGCCAATAGAGGCCCAAATTCTGTACTTTTCTCTGTAAAGTGCTGAATGGGTATCTCTTAATTGCCATAAATGACCAATTTTTCCTAAGATCTGACCTTAGTATTTCACACAAAAGTTGTAGAAAATAGCTTTATCTAATTGGTGTCCAAAAATCAGAACTTAACTCTATGCCTAGGTACCCTAAAACACTATTATGCTTTTTAATTTGACACTTGAATATTACCTTAATTTTGCTAAGTGTGTAGTGACATGTTATGTTATGGGACTTAAAGTATAGGCTTTAATTAAATTGTGTTGGATGATTAGTGTATGAAAATAATTATTTGATGATTAGAATCCATACCGTTAAGTTAAATCCATGTCTTATGATTTATAGCATGTGATCCATATACTTATACTCCATACCTTAATGAATTGTACCATGAGCAATACCTTGCTTAGATACCATGCTATATATAATTGTACATGAGACGCATGTTGCACATTATAGGTATTATCACATTTGCATTTCAGCATGTTGGAGTCCTTTTCGTATCTACTGTTCTGGGTTGGGTTATATTGAAATTATTTTTTTCTCGACTCCTAGTCTAGGGCATCCCTAGTAGCCATTTTTGTAACTATTTTGGGATATATTTCCTTTGAGCACCTCGAGTGTGTCCTCGTTGTTCAAAAAGAAAGATTTCTTATTTACGAATACTATTGGGCACCACGGGTTTGTCACTAGCACTCTAGTTTTAGTAATTTAGACTTTGGGTTGATACTAAGCGAGCATCCTAGTTTTAATATGGGTAACTTGATAAAGTCCCATCACCTCGAGAGCCACCGTTAAAACCCCATAACTTCATCCTTATAAGTTCTTTTCTCGTTTACCCCAAACCCTTATATCAACTTTTATACCTGATTGAAGTTCATTGCATATCCTTCCTTCTTATATCCTCAGTCCACAATGGTACTGTCAAGTGTTGTTCGTCAGTAACCCTTATGCACCCAAGTCTAGTTGGTAATTCTATCAGAAATTCAATCCTAAAAAATACCTTTGTCCTCAATAATAATAAGTCCATACAAGCAATAGAAATAAGTCCTAAAGTGGAACTCCAATTATTATTTCTGCATATAAGTCAGGTTGGGCACTTGCATCGCATCCATTTGCACCACATACCAGTACACTTGTTCTTATTTATTTTTGGATTTTGGCTCATGGCATTCGTACCATAGGATGAGTTCTTTAAGAAAGTCACCCCCGAAGATGAAGAAAGAATTGAAGAACAGAGTGAGTGGCAGGAGCCAGCAAACCCCGACAATGCTAGCTGAAGAATTGAGTTTTTACATTTTGTTCTTTTTGTTTAGTTTCCACGTGCTCATTGTAAGATTTTGTTAATCTATTGCAAAACTATAAACGTTATGTATTTTTTATCAATTCAAAACTCTTAATAATGTAATATTTATGATATCTAAATATGAATGAACAGTTAGAATATCTCTTTTAATTATAGTTATGTATGTCTCGACGTGCCCATAAGACGGGGTGTCACATTCAAAGCCCATTCTGGCCGTATCCAACTCAATTTTTATTTGACCGGTTTAGCATTGGGATACAGAGGGATATGGTGTTGGACGATATCGGGATCGATATCGGGATCAATATCGAACATATTCTCGTAAGACCATGCAAAGCCGTCTTTGAATTTTTTTACTAAGATTATTATTTGCTCACGTTCAACTAAAGATAATGAAGACCCGATTTACACAATTTGTGGATTAGTTTCATTACCAAGATTAATTGACAAAGTTTCTTCAGTTATAAGTTGAGCGTGCATTTTTTTTCTCATTTTATTAAAAATTTTATTTTTTCGGGGACATCTCTGTCAGAATCAAAATCGTCAGAAAGCATATGAAATAAATCAAACAAAGCAGAGTAACTAAAAATCTTGTTCATTTCATTGATATTAAGAAACAAAATTAGAAGATCAAAAGCAATGGGAGAGAACGCACGACAGATGTGCCCCCCGACTCAACATCCAGCTTATTAAAGGGAAACACAGACTCATGCATGACAGATCCGGACTTAAAACCAGCATCATACAAAGCAAGAGACTCTAGGGTCTAATTTTTGACTTCTTTTGCGACCACATCCACAATCAACCTGGTGTAATCAGCTGACACGCCGTATCCCATCATCAGGCAGTCTTAATCTGCTACACCCATCTTGCTAAACAATGCCTCCATGTTGGTGCCATCCAGTTTATCAGCTTAGTCTTTATCCCCTCGAGGCTTTCTTTCTTCCTTCTTTTCTGTGACTTCCTCCTCTTCTGAATCAGATAGTTTATGACTAAAGAAAATCTCTAGTCTTGGTAGCCTCTAGTGGGTTTCTTCATCAAACCATGGTTCCAAAAACCACTGTAATGAAAATCTCCCCCTTCTTTAACAAAGTATCCATTCAGCGTTCCTGAATACTTGGCCTTTTGCCCATTTCGTTCCCTCTTCGGCCCTTTTAAATCATCCTTCGTCGGCTTGCACCCAAGACCGAAGCGTTGCGAAGCTAGCAATACCTGAATGGGCTCTGAAATTCCCTATTGCTTACGCCCTAGCCCTATGCCTGAAAAATAGGACATGTGCCATGCCATTGTTACTACATAAGGATTGATATAGCTTCCCTCTTCTTTTAACAACATTTGTACTGCCGACGCCTCATTATATCAGAATCCGCTTAAAAACACATTCTCTACCCCATGTTGAACTTCTAAAAGAGTCAACCCATCTTCCCTCGGAGGCTAAATGTTGTCCTTTCCATGGATAATGAGTACCGCCCCGTCTTAAATCAGTTTTAGCTTTTGATGCAGGGTGGAGGGTATTGCCTGGATGTTTAGATCATGGAGCTAAGGCCATCCTAAAAATAAATTAAAGGACACTGGCACATCCAAGACATGGAATTCAACTCATGTTTCTAGTGGCCCAACTGATACTGCAAAGGACACCAAACCGAGCACATCCTACCTTGTGTTGTCGTATACCCTAACTTTTTGGTTACTTTGCGTGAAATGTTCCTGTTTCATTGTGACCCTGACCTATTTATTTTTTCGGCATTTTTGGACGTGCGTTACGTGTTTCCATTTTGAGCATATTTTTACTGCTTTTGATGCATGATTAGGCTTAGATATGCATGCAGGGTAGGTTCCGGGACCGTGGGCCGCTGTGGCACGAATCTCGAAAATTTTCAAAAAAAGATATTTTGGAGACCTATAAATATCTGGAGTTAGATATTTTCATAAAGATATTTTCTAAAACATAACTCCTAAGTTTTCCATTTTTCTCTCTGCCTTCCCTCTAAGTTCTCGAGGGCCTGGGGCTCGGTTTTCAACGATACAACAGTGGATCCTTGGTTTAGCGTCGTGGGCTACGCAACCATCCGGTCAAAATTTAATTTTGGGAAAGCTCAATTTTGCACGTGGATCGAGGCATCTAATTTTTAACTCACCGAGGTAGGATTCTAGACCAGTATGTTGTACAAGGGCGCTATGGGAAATCGGGTGTCTTTTTACCGGTTAGATTGCTATAGATCTGAGTTTATGTTCAGTTGGGTTTTTGGATTTAAAACCTTGTTTTTAGCGATTTCTGTGGATGGAATTGGGTGTTGAGAGTTTCTTTTGAGGTCTTAATATTAGGCCTAGGCTTGTGTTTGTTTGAGGATGTTAAAAGAGAGTTTTGAGGCTTCGATCTGAGGTTTGGAGGGCTGACACGTAGCTTGAAAAACGATTTCTGGGCTGGTTTAGTCGACTGACCTATGAGTTCAATCGACTGGATCATGTGTTCTTGGGTTCAGTCGACTGGACCTCGAGGGTCAGTCGACTAGACAGTGCTTCTGGGATTTTTGGCCGTTTCCAATGGGTTTTTCAGTCCACTGGGGGTTGGGTCCAGTCGACTGAATTCTGGGCTATTTGTTGGTGGTTTGGTGGTCAGGTTTTGATTTTCGATTGGCGTCCTACGGTATTCAATTGATTGATTTATGAGAATTGATCAATTCAAATTCCTGTGGATTCCTTTGGGAGTTGTGTTGGTGATTGGCCTTCCTCTAGTGGTGCTTTATCAATGGAATTATGGGATTCTATTGATTGAAATCATGGAGATAGGAGTTAGTTGTACCTCGGTTCGGTTGGTCGTGGGTGGCTTCGGGGGTCGTGTGGTGGCCCGGGTGTTGTTGTGATGCCGTCCTCGGGTGTGACGTGCATGGTTGGTTCAGGATTTGTGGCACGGTTGCATGAGTGATGGTTATGTGCGCGACGTGTGGGTTCGTGGTTTGGTTTAAGGTGGGGTTCTGGTGAGAATTGATCTGTGAGAGGATTCAAGTGTTGATCTCCAGTTTAGGTGTTGGTTGTCCTTGTGTGTGGACGGATCTGGTTTGTGGACGGGTCGTTCTGGTATCGAATGACGGGTGTGTGTGGCTTGCGATGTTTTGTCAGGATATGTGGTTATCTGCTTTTATAACTGTTTATTCATGTATAGGTTATATGGCATGATATCTTATGTGTATCGTGGTTGCATACTGTAGAACTCAGAGTTTTATTAGGCATGGATGTGACAGATTTGTGGGGGCACAAGCATGTAGTGTATGTGGTATGTAATATGCATTTAAATCCAGATTAGGTTATGCATAGGAATGTTTGGTGTTATCCCGTAATTTCAATTTTATTCTGTAAAATGCGGTGTTATTCCGAGGTATGCGGTCTTATCCCGTGGCATGCAGTTTTATCCCATGGTATAATCCGTGGTCGGCGGTTCCTTCCCGTGTCTTACGATAAAGTATGCGATTTTATCCCGTAGTCTGGTTTACGGTCTTATCCCGTGGTGTGCGGTCTTATCCCGCGGTGTACGATTTTAGCCCGTGGTTTGGTCTATGATTTTACTCCATAGTATACGGTTTTATCCCAGGAATGCATGTTTATTGTATGGCTTTTTAATCTCAGTGTTAGGACTGTGGTTGTGGTGTGTGAGGGCCGATTGTATGTATTACAGATTGCATTATGAGACGGATAAACCAGTTTTCAAATTGCTTTTAAGAGTCGTGTGAATCGCGATCTAAAAACCCTTTTAACTATTTTCGGACTCCTGTGAGTGAGTCAAAAATATGGTTGTACCCTCGCTTTTCCGTTTGCATGTGAAAACTATTTTCAAGGCTTGAAAGAGAGTCTAAACCTACACTTTGATTTTCGAGCATATTTTGTTTATACTGTATACCTATCTAGTTTCTGCTGAGCTTTGGCTCACGGTGTGGGATTTGTTTTTCTTCATGTACCGTCACGCTGGATGATCTGGAGGTGCTAGAGGAGGTGGAAGAGTGTAGTCTTTCTCTTTGCTAGCTTTGTTACATGTATGTTATAACATGTTTTACGGGCGTTGGAGCCGTGTAATGTTGCCATTTGTCGTTTATATACAATGCATGTATGGTTTATCTTTGAGAGTGTATTCTTGGGTTGGGTTTTATCTGGTTGTTTTTAGGTGTTTCACGTGGCCCGGAGTTTGGAGCATGACAACTTGGTATCAGAGCTATGAGTTCGAATACCTATGAGCCGTGGGAAGAGGTTGCATCACCGTGTGAGGTTGATTGCGTGTGCTTGACTGCATGTGTT